>JASDQU010107941.1:24130-53884 GCA_032191745.1 Picea mariana | reverse complement strand
TCACATCTCTTCTCAGAGATAAGTCGCCACCATTCCATCAAGCTTGTTTCCGCTGCGTTTTACAATTTCAGCTTATTTCCTTATTGAATAGAAAACTAGTTTTACCGTATCTCTGTTATTTTGTGTTAAGTACCTGTTAATAATCTATATTAATTTCATTCCACTCATAAAATCTGAATCAGTGGTATCAGAGAGGTCTTCTCCTTGTTGTCTTAATGCATGTCCCCAACGAGGTCGGAGTACAAAGAATTGGGTCTCGAGCTTGTTTCTCTTTAGGACAAAAGCTCTCACATGCCCAAGTGACCTTTCATGGCAGGAGAAAATAAAGATGACAGGACAGGAGATCCTTTCAAATTGTTGATTGAGGAATCCTCATGCAACAAAGGAACGAGATGATGGATAGTTTCGTGCAAATCCTTCGACGGCTACCAACAAGCAATGGATCTTCTTTGAGCGGAGGCGTCGCCCCCTTCAAGGTACAAATAAACTTTGATATTCCTATATTTGAAGGTCATATAGAAGCAGATGCTGTAGAAAAGTGGTTGAATCTACTATAAGGGTATTTTTCTGTCCATAACTTTTCGAATAGAGAAAATATTACATTTGTGCTCCTCAAAGCCATTCCCCATGTCAAAGATTGGTGGGAAACCTTCTGTGAGAAAAAGGAAACATAGGAAACCTCATTATTTATAGTCACAACCACCTGGGAATCCTTCAAGGATGCTATTAAGGAACAATACTACCCTGTCGGAAGTTATGATGGCTTGTATACCAAATGGACCACACTGCAGCAAGAAAGAGACCAAGAAGTGCTAGATTTCACAAATATCTTCCATACCTTGCGCACCAAGTTGGGTATCAAATATTTAGAGTGACATCTGGTGATCAAGTGGTGCGACTTCCATAAGAGCCCTTGGAATAACACTACTGATTTCCGCTCAAAGAAGTCGTTGGTGGCCAAAGTGAAAGCCTATGAATCAGATGTGGGTTTTGACTCTGAGCCGGAACCAGAAAGGGGAAGACAGATCATTTATGCAGAATCCAGTGCCACCTTTGCTACCACCAAGCTCTAGCTTGGTGTGTTGGCAAATGTTTAACAGGTAGCGCATGCTTGTCATTGATAGAAAGTACAACAATGAAGATGGCATGAGTACAGGAAGAATGTAACAGATAGGCACCAGAAGTATTTTAGGAAGACGCTGCAAAGCAAGCCCGATAAGTTCAGAAGAGATAGTGCAGAGGATTGTTGGCAGGTTATTATCAGGCAAAGTAAGCTTGTCATTGATGGCAAGATCAGAGTATGCAGCAAAGGAAAAACAAGGACAAAGTACGCTTCGGAGGAGAAGCGCCAGTGATCGTTGGATCTCATCCTGAATTCCCGATGGCCGTCAGATCTGAATGAAGACAAAAGGAGCGCTCAGATCTAGAGGATAGATCTCAGGCGTTAGATCTGAGTGCAGGGTCTGACCACCATTGGATCAAGGAAAACTTGCACGATCTTTAAAAGTGAAAGGAGTAGAGGGCTCACAAATCCCGAAAGCAGGAGGACCGTCCATCTCAGGGGGTTATGTGGACTATTGATCCGACTCCCTGTCGGAGTTTCATGGATTGAGAGTTGGAGATGTCAAAGAATATTGACATCAAGAATCCCAAAATCGCGATGTGTGAAATCCCAACTGAATCTGAACCGTCAGATCAAGATGTGATCTAGACCGTCGACCCAACTCACGTCAGCAGACCATGTCATCTAGGAACACCTGGCACAACCAGGTAATGACAAGTGTCAAACCGATTCAACATGCCAAGCACATGTAAGTTACAAATCAGGGTGACACATGGCAGTTATTTAACACATGTGACGTTAGCAGACTTACACCATGTCGGAGTTTCGAGGATCGCGTGTTGGAGATGTCAAAGAAACAATGCAATAGGAATCCCGATTTCACGATATGTAAAATCGTGACTTAAATCGCAGCCGTTGAATCAAGTTCAAATCTAGACCATTGATTCTAGTCCATGTCGGAGTTTCGAGGATCGAGTGTTGAAGTTGTCAAAGAACATTCACCATAGGAATTCCAATTTCGCGATATGCGAAATCACGATGTAATATGAGCCGTCAGATCAAGCTTTGATCTGGACCGTTGATTCCAGTCAATAGAGAGGCATTGGGGATCGAGAGTTGGACATGTCAAAGATTATTGACATTAGGAATCCCGATATCACGATATGTGAAATCACGATTTAATTGCAGCCGTTGAATAGAGATCAGATCTGGATCATTGATCAAACTCCATATCGGATTTTCACGAATCACGACATAGAGAGGCAAAGAAATCAATGCATCAAGAATGCCAAAATTGCGAAATCGTGATTCAATCGTAGCCGTTGAATCAAGATTAGATCTGGACCATGAAATCATAGGACATGTGGCAAGTGATCAAAATTTCGCTGACTTGGGGTCAACGAAGCGTAGTGTCGAAAATCGTGAAATGCGAAATCGCGAAAGCGCCTTATGCATAAGGCTGTGGTCACAGCCCTTGGACACATCAACGAGAGATGGAGGAAAGAGATAGAGCAACCAAGCTCATTTTTTGGGATCGCGACTTGGAGAGGAAAGAACACAATGCAATAGGAATGCCGAAATGCCAAAACCCGATTTAAAGACAAGATTAATAAAGATCATCCAACGACGTAGATTAACCTGAAGGAGATCTGAGGGCTACTGTTGCATGACACAGTGAAACTGCTAGAAATCATTGAGGGTTTCTACCAGAGGATGCGAAGACACTTCAGGATGATTGGCAGAGGAGGTGAAGAGTCTCTGAGAGGAATGAAGATGTTCGTGGAGGCGATTGACAGCTGATGAGCATTGAGGCCTGTAACTGAAACAGAGAGGGTGAGTTCGACTGTCACAGAGAAGATGAAGAGTCTCAAACTGCTAGAGAGGCTGAGGAATCTCAACATAACATACAGTGATGCTGGACACGCGGGGAGAACCACCAGAGAAGCTGAAGAGTCACGATGATGATCAGACAGAGCACTCGGGAGGTGGAGGATAACGACGTGGAGTCAGCATGCAGAAGCATTGCAAACATTGCATGCACAAGGTGCACAGAAGCTATAAATACACGGTATAGAGAAGAGATGGGGTTGCTGTTGCTATTGGAGTTTGCTGTAGTTGTTGTTGGTGAAGGTGATTCATGTGTGAAGAAGGAGGAGAGTGCAGTAGCTGAATAGCACAGAAGAGGAACTTTGCAGTGAATGGACATGGTGCACAGAGCATAAAAAGTGGAAGAACAGACAGCGCAAGTGATGTGTGCAGAAAGGAAATGAGGCAGACAGAGCAACGAAATGTAACAGAACAGTGATGAGTCTGGTAAGCCATTGTTGAACATCATATCACTGTAATAAGTTTCAGTAGCAAAGATTTATATTTCAGGGTGGTTGGGAGGAGCTAAGGAGGACTGGTGTCCTCAAAGGTTCAAGTGGGTGCTTGAACATAGGGAGTTGGTGCTTCCTTCTAGTTGGTNACAGCGCAAGTGATGTGTGCAGAAAGGAAATGAGGCAGACAGAGCAATGAAATGTAACAGAACAGTGATGAGTCTGGTAAGCCATTGTTGAACATCATATCACTGTAATAAGTTTCAGTAGCAAAGATTTATATTTTAGGGTGGTTGGGAGGAGCTAAGGAGGACTGGTGTCCTCAAAGGTTCAAGTGGGTGCTTGAACATAGGGAGTTGGTGCTTCCTTCTAGTTGGTGCTAGAGAAACTAGAGAGTTGGTGCTTCCTTCTAGTTGGTGCTAGAGAAACCAGGGAGTTGGTGCTTCCTTCTAGTTGGTGCTAGAGAAACCAGGGAGTTGGTGCTTCCTTCTAGTGGGTTCTAGAGAAAACAGAGAGTTGGTGCTCTTAGCAAGTTGCAGCTTGCAAAAATGAGGTTGTAGCCTCATTATGAGTTGGTGCTCATAAGTATGATACTGTAAAGAATGTAACTATTACTTATCATATAAAGAAAAAGAGGTTTTTACCCTGCATGGGTTTCCTCGGGAAATATCTGTCTCTGTGTTTCTCTTATATGTGACTGATGCTGAATGTGCCATTGTTTATTTCCCTGCATTAATGTGATCATCATTCAGTGTTTCTGCAAAGAGTTTAAAAGAAGCATAATTGTTTAAGCATGGTAACAACTGATTCACCCCCCCTGTCAGTTGTCCAACATGGTGAACCAAATGAGCTAGAAGAAGGAGAGTGCCTCTTCCATTCACATATGTGGGTAAAAGGCACCCCGCTGCACTTAATCATTGATAGCGGTAGCCAGATGAACCTCATCTCACTAGAGATCATCAAGCGGCTAGGCTTGTCGACAACACTGCACCCACAACCCTACACCATTGGATGGCTCCGCCAAGGAAGCGATCTTCACATCAACCAACAATGTCCAATGTCGTACGACATCAAGCCCTTCAAAGACGAGGTATTATGTGATGTTTCTCCTCTCGAAGTTTGTGATTTTCTTTTGGGACAACCTTATTTATGGAAAATTCATACTGTATATGAGTCTAGGCCTCATAGTGTTATTATTACTTTGAATAGGAAATTGTACAGGATACCTGAGTTAGTCCCACCTAGTGCTATTTCCTTGATCTCTGCTAAGCAATGCAGGAAGGTCATCTCTCAAACGGGGAAGTTTGGCTTCTTCAAAACCACATCCAGGGTCTCTGTGACTGACCTCTCCACACAACATAAGAAAGTAGATAAGGTCATGGAAGAATACTCAAATATCTTCTCCTCACCTATTGGGGTACCTGTACACTTCCTGGTTAAGAACCCAATCAATTTGACCCCTAACGCACCGTTGCCCAATGGGCTAGTCTATCGCTGCTCTCTATTAGAGAATGAGGAGATCAAGTGAAAAATCCAAGAACTTCTCCACAAGGGACACATTCGTCCCAACTCATCACCTTGCGAGAGACCAATTGTGCTGGTACAAAAGAAAGATGGAACCTAACGAATCTGCATTGATTACCGAGCTCTGTATAAAATTACAGTCAGAAATCGGTACCCGATTCCCCAAATTGACGACCTCATTGATCAACTCATGGGGCGAAAATACTTCAGTAAGATTGATTTGAAGTCTGGATACCACCAGGTCCCGATAGAACAACTAGATGTATGAAAGACCACCTTCAAGTCAAAGGAAGGCCTTTTTGAATGGTTGGTCATGCCCTTTGGTTTGAAAAATGCATCAGCCACTTTCATGAGGTTGATGGACGATATACTATGACCATTCACCAATAATTTTGTAGTGGTGTATTTGGATGAAATTCTCATTTACATCAAGACTTGGGCTGAACACTTGCAACATATTCAATAGGTTCTGCACACCCCGCGACAACACAAGCTATACGACAACTTGGAAAAATGCTCCTTCAGCATGGAGAGGGTCAATTACTTGGGATACATCATTGATCAGTATGGTGTACATGTGGATCCAACCAAGATCCAATTCATCTGCGACTGCCCAACCCCAACCACACTCACTGAGCTCCAGAGCTTCTTGGGCCTTGCCAATTTCTACCGCAAGTTCGTGTTGGGATTCTCCCATATTGCATGGGTCATCAACCAAATAACTAGGGGTGGTGGTAAGAAAATTTTTATGCGGGGCTAGTCCCAACAATAAGCATTCTATGATTTGAATTAGCGCTTGTGATTAGCCCCAGTACTTTCACTCCCAAAACTTCAACATCCCTTTGATATTGAGACAGATGCTTCTGACTATGCTGTGGGCACTGTTCTCACTCATCACAACCACCCCGTGGCCTATCATAGTGAGACACTATCAGATGCTTTCTGTAAGTACCCTACTTACGACAAAGAAATGTACTCCATTGTGCAAGCCTGCCTCCAGTGGAGAAACTACATTATTGGGAAGGAGATAATCATCCACACTGATCATTAACCACTGCAGTTCATGCGGACACAAGGAAAATTGCATAATGGCTACCATCAAAAGTGGTCCACATACTTGCAACAATTCCACCTCAACATCAAGTATAAAACATGAAGCACCAATTGCGTCACTGATTACCTCAATAGACCTTCAGTTGTGACACTCACCACAGTGCTAGACTCTTGCAGGCATGAGACCTCTGGATGGACCCAACTCTATGAGATAGATGCGGACTTCACCACCACCTACCAAATGTTGGGGGAAAATGTAGTTGTTGATAATTTCCATCTTTAGGATGGGTTGTTGTGAGGTATGGGCCATATCTATGTTCCATCAAGCGAGCGAGCGAAGATAATATGGGAAGCCCATTACGTTTGGGTGGCAGGACACTTCAGCATAGGAAAGACAATGGAGATGCTACATAAACATGGAGGTCAACAAGTATATCAAGTCCTGCACTGCCTGCATGATTGCCAAACCGGCCACTAAGAAACAAGGCCTGTACACCCCTCTTCCTACTCCTGACAGGCCATAGGAATCCATCTCAATGAACTACATGTCAGGACTCCTGTCTACCAAGCGGGGAAACGACTATGTTTTTTTGGTCGTTGATCGCTTTTCTAAGATGGCGATTTTGGTTGCCTGCAAGAAGAACATCACAGTAGAAACCACTGGCAATCTCTTCTTTGAACGATTCTGGGTACATTTTGGAATCACACAAACCAATGTCTCAGATCAAGATAGTTTATTTCTCAGCACATTCTGGTCGAGCCTCTAGTCACTACTGGACACAAAGCTCACCAAATCCACTGCCTTCCATGCTCAGACAGATGGCCAAACCGAGGTCGTAAATCGAATGATTGTTCATATCCTTCACATGTATAATTCACATCACCCTCGCACATGGGATGAGAGCCTTCCCTATGTACAAAATAGCTACAACTGAATCCTGCATAGCTCAACCGACCACAACCCCTTTAAGGTAGGGTTGGGATTCCAACCATTAAGTCCCATAGATGTTGCACTTCCCCTTGCGGTCACCTCGACAGACTCATCTCCTACTCCAACTAAAGCTGACAAAGCCACTAGGTTCATTGAACGAATCCAACACATCCACCAACAGGTTCAGGATATCCTACAAAATTCCAATGACAAGTACAAGCAACGCCATGATCAACATCAGGTGCCACATAAGTTTCAGGTGGGCGACAAAGTTTGGTTGCACTTGCAGAAAGAATGCCTTATAGGACCCCATCGGAAGCTTCATCCACTCCGTTATGGGCCGTACACCATCACCAAGTCCATGGGGGATAATGATTTTTAGCTCAACATTCCTCTTTTCCTTGGCCTGCACCCAGTGTTCAACGTGGATCTCATGTGCGCTTATTTCCCACCATTATTGGACATTTCAGAAGTAGCAGAACAATTGAAACCAATAGAGATCAACCCTGACTGCATAGAACATGAATCCAATGATCAGATTGTGGACACACATATCAAGGGCACTCGACAGCAAAGGATCCAACTTTATCAAGTCATCAAAGCAGGGTAGCTCCTGCACCAAGGCAAGTGGCTCACTCGGGGCCAAAATTAGCAGAAATTTCCTCATCTGATGGGTGACCTCAATGAAATGGAGACCATTTCTTCCTAATAAGGGAGTATTGATCTAGTTGGATATCGGTGGCCACCCTCCTTTTCCAACTGGCTAAAAATAGTTTTCTGGCAATTTTGGCAATTTACTATTTTTAGCAGTTTTAACTTCCGGGGCCATTTTGAGGGCCTAAATGAAGGTTTTTCGGGATAGAGCTTCTCAATGGTAGCCAAAGGCAGGATTGAGCCCCCAAAATGAATATCCTCAATGATACCTTTCCAATGGGTTATCATATGCCTAAAATGGAGATCATATGCAAAAGTTACGACCCCAGGAAGTTAATGTACTAACTTACCCAAACGGGGCCCACATGAATTTTGGTGCTTTATCTCCTAGGGTTAGGTTTTTGGATGTCTAGGGTTTTTGGCATTCCTTTTTATTGTAAAAAAAGGCCTTCAGAGCCTCATTATAATGATATTCTTGTGAATGAGTGGAACCGTCACATCTCTTCTCAAGGATAAGCCGCCACCATTCCAACAAGCTTGTTTCCGCTGCATTTTACAGTTTCAACTTATTTCCTTATTGAATAGAAAACCAATTTTACTGTATCTCCATTATTTTGTGTTAAGTAGCTGTTAATAATATGTATTCATTTCTTTCCTCTCATAAAATCTGGATCATAAAAGGAAGTGACATAAAGGGTATAAATACATATCATTATACATTCATTTTAAACACACACACACACAAGTTTGTTAATGAACAAGGAGTGAAACTTGGAGGAGTTTCAAAGAATACATTGAGTAATATTATATACAATATCAGAGTATTCCAAGGAGTAAAGAATTGTAGAAATTGAAGAAGTCTCAAGAAGCATTATCAGGTTCTATGTGATGGTTGGTTGATGGTGATAATTTAATGTAAATTTTTATTATCTCTCATATATTCTTGGGTGGAAGGAAGGGGAAAGGATGGAGAGGTCAACCCTCTCTTGATATTGGACGATTGTATCTTCCTTTTGGAGGTTTATCCCTCCCTTTATATTTGGAAGCTATAGCTTCCCTTGGAAGTCATTACATCCCTTGAAAAATAACTATTGATTATTTCTTATATATTGTGCATGGTGTATTGTGGTGTATTGGTGTAACTCTTCTACTAGTGTTCATTTCTCATTGGATATAATTGAATATATAATCTGGTTGAAGTATAAGTTGATTTTTTTTTTAAATTGTACTTGATACTAATTCACCCCCCTCTTAGTATCAACAATTGGTATCAGAGTAGGTTACCTTCAGTACAATTTAACCACTGGAAGGAAGATCCTAAGAAAAAATTGAAGACAACATTCCAAATGGGATTCCACCATTTTATGGAAGCAATTTTGAATACTGGAGTAATAGAATGGACACTTACTTGAAAGATCTTGGGGTAGATGTTTGGTTCTCAGTTGCTTCAGGATACAATGCTTTGAAGAAACCAAAGACTGTAGCTCAAAAGGAAGCAATAAGGAACAACAAATTGGCAATAGATACCATCCTGGATGGATTGACAGATTCAGTAAAATCCAAGGTGGGATCATGTGCATCAACAAAAGAGATTTGGGACAAGCTACAAGAACTTTATGCAGAAGAAGAAGAAGAAGAAGAAGAAGAAGAAGAAGAAGTTGAATCAAATTACAATATCTCATATTTCAAAGAAGCAAATAGAGGTGAGTTCTTTTTATTTAATTGTGAAGGAGTAGGAAATGTTGAATTTGAATGTCCTTATCCAATTATTGAAAGAGATAATACTGAATAATAAAAGTCCAATGAAAAAGAATAAAATAAATCATGAAGAAAAAATTATTCAACAAGAAGATGATAATCTTAAAAAATTGAATCATGTTGAGATTGGAAATAACAAGCTCAAAAACATGCATAGAAAACTAAGAAGTGAATTGGGTAGTTGTGAAAAGACAATTGAAAGCTTGAAGAAACAATTATAAGACTTTGAGAAAATAAGAGAAGAAACTATTTCCTTGAAAACTCTAATAAAAGAAGCAAGAAGAATAGGAGAAGTAAGGAATGTCCAAATAATAAAGAAATAAGAAGATTGTGAGAAACTTGAACAAGAAGTTGTCTCATTGAGGAAGAGATTAAGAAACTCTCAAGTGCCAAAAGACTTAACAGATCTTGGATGCATGGGTGAAACTTCATACAAAGAAGATGCAAATACAAACAAGAAGGTTGAAGACATATATACACAGACAGTTGATGAGAAGTGTACTAGGATACCAGAAAGAAGGAATGATTACAAAAGAGATGAATATCCAAGAAGACCTCCTAGCTTAAAGAATCAAATAAAATTAAATCAGTATGAAGGGAACTACAGAAGAGTAGATCATGAACCTAGATGGACTACATCACAAAGAAGGTCACTTACTCCTAGGTATCAAAATTTCTTTCTTGGTCATTGTTATACTTGTAAAAATTTTGGACATAAGACAATTAATTGCAGAATCAATGAAAGGAACAACTATGCAAGAAATATGAATGGTGTAAATAGAATACATGGGAATAATCGTGGATTTGTCAACATAAGTTATAATTCATTTTCCCCATTGATGGAAACAAATATTGTATGCTACAAATGTAATTATATTAGTCACAAAGCATGAGATTAGATATATATGAATGAAGATGCTCCTATGCCAAATGTCCCTATTCCAACCACAATATGGAGAAGGAAAGCGATTCCAAACAATGAATATTTTCGAATAGCATTGACCGCTGAAGAATGTAAAGAAGAAGATGAATGATACACAGACAATGTCCATTCTTCACACATGACCAAGGATCAAGACAAATTCATTAACTTGAATATAAAGGGTGGCAATGTTGCATTTGAAGATGACCCATCTGCCAAAATACTTGGAAAAGGTGTAGTATATCTTGGAAGCAAAAATGTAAAAGCAAAGTGTTAACACTCTGTAAATTTGTTTGGCTGATAAACAAACGACAGAGGTAACATACAAACCAAATTTAGAGCTGGGTACTATCCTTCTCAACTCAAAGAGGGCTCTCTCGTGTCACTTAGTGTGTCTTTGTCAATGAATGGATAGGTTTGTTTTTTTGGGGGTTTTTTATAAATTTTCTGGCAAGGAAGAGGAGGGACACTTAGGGCTATGGAGTCAAAATTCTGAAAATGAATGAAAACACTGACTGGCCAGTAGAACTCTCCATAAGATAAAGGATAAGTGAGACAATGAATCTGAGTTATAAATTGTATTTTACAGAGTGTAAGAAGAAAAATAAAACAAGTAACTGCATCAGAGCATTAATGAAATGAATTCTGAATTAGTTATGAAGAATTTAACACAGTTTAAATTGCTTAACCCAAGAGCATCACAAGATGAATTATGAGATTTTATATCCAATTTAAACATAAGACAATGTAAATGAAATTAAAGAACACAGGAAATGCATACAAGGAGAGAAGAAAAAACTCCAATCACCACCATTAGAATCTTTTCATAGAGACTTCAAAAGCTTCTGCATATGTATTCAATTCWGCTCCAAAAAATTACAATTGAGTTCCGAACTACTAAAAAAAAAGGTTCCCTTGCACTTCTTCCAACCACAATACATTTGGAACTTCTAATACTTATACAATTCAAGTTCCTTCAGTGTGCAACCAATTACAATAACTGAAATGAAACGTTTCAKCTTCTAAAAATGATTACAATAATTACAAATGACAGTTTCAGTATGAAACTGATTACAATAATGAGCAAGAAAACATTTGGTAATTCAGATTATAACTCCTTTGATGCTTCAACTCCTTCCTCTGCCACATTCTCTTTGAAATKTCAGTTGTACTCTTTCAAATCTAATTTCATTTATCCATATTCTCCTTAAATATTTGGGAATAATATAATTGAATAAAAATAATTCCCAAATATTTTTTATCCTGTAGAATTAAATTTCCATATTTTAATTCATGCCCGTGGTTTTGAAAAACCATTTATTGTTTGCTTCCCATGGTTTTGAAAACCATGTCTTGTTTTTCTCAATAAATATTTACCATTTCACTATGAAAACTATTTACTGGTTTGTTTCCCGTGGTTTTGAAAACCATGTCTTGGTTACCATCTTTGGTAAAATATTTTTAATCCTCTTCTTTTACTTCTGTAAAACCTTTGGATAAACAATTATCCAAATATTCCTTTCACGTGCATCTTCCCATTTAATTCTTTTTCATGGCAATAAACATTAATCTCTTTGCTCTGTAAAATTAAAATTTTACCTCTCTAAAACATTTTCACTATGAGGAAGAATTTTTTTTATTGCATTGGGAACTCCATGATTTGTTTTGAAATGCATTCCCGGAAAACTATCATCATATGCCACATGTTTATGAAAACAAATCATATATTAATTGTTTTCCATAGTATTTCAGGCTTGGGAGGAGTGGTTTTAACCCACACTACTTTTACCCCCGAAATGCATCACGTAAGAACATGTCTCCATGACCAAAAACCACAGGTTAAATTTCGGCCCGCCTTCAAATAATTAACCTCCGTTTACTTTCAACCCTCGAAATGTATGTGCATCCTCCATCCACCCTTTGACTTTTCAATATTAAAAATTGATATTCGTGCCCATGATTTGGCGCAAGGTCATGAATTAAATATTGGATTAAATATTAATATAAATATTTTAATATATTAATAATAATAAACCCTTTTCCCATTTTCCAAGGACTTTGGGCATACAAGGCTTATCACATGAATTTGTGGATAGGATAAGGGTTCTTAAGCTTAATAAAAGGAATATTTTTAATTTTTAACGGGAATATGATAATAAGGGTAAAAATGAATGAAGTGATGGAACTGAGGGATTTAGATAAGCATTAAGGCTAGATATATGTTTGGGATATTTTCCATTTTTTGACTCATGGAGGACATGACTATTTTGGATGATCAATCGAGTGAAGGACTTAGGTGATGGGAGCTTGACGGAGCTGGTGAAAAAGTTTTCAAATATGAGTGGAAAGATAGCAGAAGGACAAGATGCTTGGGAAAAATTAATACAAATTAACATGTGATAACATTGGCTCCAACGAGGATGCTATCCTCCCAGTGAGGTAGCAAAAAAATCGTAGATATGGTGCCTGATCCATTGGGTTGCACCCAAAATAGGTGTGTCTACCTTGCTCCAACTTGTCACCAGTATTCGCTGAAAACCAAACTCTCCACATTACTCTCAACTAGAGACTGAACGTTGAATACACCATTGAAATGTGACTGTACACACTACTAAAAAACCAAACTGAAAAATGCTTGACCAATAAGCTTATTCACACCTACCTACCCTAACTATTGAAATGAACTGCCAATCAAGTGAAATCATAATGCCAATGCAACCATGCAAGCATTTTATCCACTGCTTGTTTTCTTTAAACATGCTTGCTCCAAAGGCTGTTTACTGATAATTCATTCAAGAATTTACCTATAAATTCAAATCTCAAAAAATTAAAAATATTGGGACTGTTTACTGCCTCCAAAAAAACTGCAAATGGATCCTCTAAAACATGCACAAAAAAACAATCATGTTTCACCCCTTCTAACACATTCTTGTTTTCATGCGATTTAAACTGTTGATTGCCACCAAGAGGCTGAAAAATTTGCTGAGACTACTGAAAATGATAATCTTCTGAATCAAAAGACAATGATGGCTGAAATGAAACCCCTGGTGGAAAACAATCCATATCTAACACTGACGTTGATTGACCGTCATCTTTATTTCCAAGCTAGTAGTTGAGTACATGCTGCAAATCTGAACTGAAATAACCTTCCATGTAACTAGCAAAATGGTCATTAAATGCATGAGAAGTTTGTTGGTATTCCTCTTTGATAACAATTTTCTCATGTAAAATAGTGTCACTGTGAATGCAGTCAAAATTCCCCGCTTCCTCTGTTATCTCATGATTTACTTTCAACAATTCAAAGGAATAAAAACATAATGGAAGATAGTTTTCATTTGCAAGTCCACTGCTTTCTTCATATTCAACATCATTCTTAGAGGATTTCTGTTTTGAAACATTATAAACATTTTGCTTCAGCAATTTGAAAGAAGCAAAACACAATGGAAAGGTTCTTTCACATGATTCAAAACCTTCTTCATTTTCTTCATTACTGTCATATGCACATTTTTCAATTTCTTTGGATTGCTGAGCATACTCATTTTCAAATTCATTTTCGACCAATGGCTGCAATTTTGAACTGACAAGACCTTATACATAACAAGTAACAGGGTCATCAAACACATGAGAAGATTGCTACAATTTCTTGTCAATTTGTTCTAGTGAATCAATGTGATTTGGCATCAACACACATTCCTTTGCTTCAGTGATGATCTTAAAATTTTCTTTCAACAATTTAAATGAAGAAAAACATAAAGGTAAAGAATTTCCTTCAGCTAATTCAATACTTTCTTCTTTGTAACTATGATATGTAGGCTGATTACTCTCATTACACTGCTGAAAAGGAACATTTTCTGATAGAGAACATGCAACTGGTTGTTCTAGGAAGTCAAAATCATAATCATCATAATATTCATCATATATAGGCAAATCAACAACATCTGCAATGTCATCTAACAAGAAAAAGATTGGAACATCAACCTGATCTTCAACTGATCCAGATTTATGAGCAGAACAAAATGACTACAGATTATTAATAGATGCTTAACACAGAATAACTGAGATACAGTAAAAATTATTTTCTATTCAACAAGGAAATAAGATGAAACTGTAAAATGCAACAGAAAACAAACTTGTTGGAATGGTGGCGGCTTATCTCTGAGAAGAGATGTGACGACTGCGCTCATTCCCAAGAAAAAGATTACAATGAGGCTCTAATTTTTTTTTTACAATAAACGAGAGTGTCAAAAACCCTAGACATCCAAAAACCTAACCCTAGGAGATGAAGCACCAAAAGTCATGTGGGCCCCGTTTGGGTAAGTCAGTACATCAACTTCCCGGGGTCGTAACTTTTGCAAACAATCTCCGTTTTAGGCACACGATAGCCCATTGGAAAGATCTATCTGAGGATTACAAATGTTAATGAAAATTTCATGATGAAATTTTCAAACCAAAAGATACCCCAAAAAACGTCGTTTAGGGCCTCAAAACGGCTTCGAAAGTTCAGGACTCGAAAAAATGCTAAAAATAGTAAATTACCAAAATTGCCAGAAAGCTATTTTGAGACAGCTAGAAAATGTGGTTGGCCACCGATATCCACCTGGATCAATCCTCCCTCCTTAGGAAGTAATGGTATTCATTGCGTTGATTTCACCCATCAGATGAGGAAATTTCTACTGAATTTGGCCCCGGGTGAGCCACTTGCCTTGGTGCAGGAGCTGCCCTACTTTGACGAATCGATAAAGCTGGATCCTTTGCTGTCGAGTGACCTTGATCTATGCATCCATAATATGATCACTGGATGCCTGTTGTATGTAGTTGGGGTTGATCTCTATTGGTGTTAGTTGTTCTGCTATGTCTGAGGTATCCAATAATGGTGGGAAATAAGGCCGAAGGAGGTCCACATTGAACACTGGGTGCAGTCCAAGGAAAGGAGGAATGTTGAGCTCAAAATCATTATCCCCCACAACCTTGGTGATGGTGTAAACCCCATAACGGAGTGGGCAAAGCTTCCGATGGGGTCCTGTAAGGAATTCTTTCTGCAAGTGCAACCAAACTTTGTCGCCCACCTGAAACTTATGTGGCACCCGATGTTGATCATGGAATTGATTGTACTTTCCATTGGACTTCTATAGGATATCCTAAACCTGTTGGAAAATGTGCTGGATCTGATCAATGAACCGGGTGGCTTTGTCAGCTTCAGTTGGAGCAGAAGATGATTCGGCTGAGGTGACCACAAGGGGAAGTGCAACATCTATGGGACCCAATGGTTGGAATCCCAACCCCACCTGAAAGGTGCTGTGGCCAGTTGAGCTATGTAGGGGTTGATTATAGATATAATGGACATAGGGAAGACTCTCATCCCATGTGCGAGGGTTCTTGGAATTATACATGTACAGGATATGCACGATCTTTCAATTTACGACCTTGGTTTGGCCATCTATCTGGGGGTGGAAGGCCGTGGATTTGGTGAGCTTGGTGTCCAGCAGTGACCAGAGGCTCGACCAGAATGTGCTAAGAAATTGACTGTCCCGATCTGAGACAATGGTTTGTGAGATTCCAAAATGTACCTAGACTCGTTCAAAGAAGAGCTTGGCAATGGCTTATGCTGTGATGCTCTTCTTGCAGGAAACCATAATCGCCATCTTAGAAAAGTGATCAACAACCACAAAAACAAAGTCATTTCCCCACTTGGTGGATGGGATGCCCGACATGTAGTCCATTGAGATGGATTCCCATGACCTGTCAAGAGTAGGAAGAGGGGTGTACAAGCCTTGTTTCTTAGTGGTCGGTTTGGCAATAGCGTAGGCAGTGCAAGACCTAATATAATTGCTGACCTCTTGTCGAAGTTTTGTCTAGTATAAATGGTTCTATAGCATCTCCACTGTCTCTTCGATGCCGAAGTGTCTTCCCACCCAATTGTAGTGGGATTCCCAGGTCAGCTTTGCTCGCTTGCCTAATGGAATGCAGATATGGCCCATGTGACACAACAACCCATCTTGAAGATGGAAATTATTGACAACTGCATTTTTACCCAACCTTTGGTAGGTGGTGGGGAAGTCGAGGTATGTCTCATAGAGTTGAGGCCATCCAGAGGTCTCATGGCCGCAAGAGTCTAGCACCGTGGTGAGTGCCACTACTGACGGTATACTGAGGCAATCAATGACATGGTTGGTGCTTCCTGTTTTATACTTGACGTTGAGGTGGACTTGCTGTAAGTAGGTGGACCACTTTTTATGGCTGCCATTCTGTAATTTTCCTTGTGTTTTCATGAACTGCAGTGGCTTATGATCAGTGTGGATGACTATCTCCTTCCCAAGAATGTAATGTCTCCACTGGTGACAGGCTTGCAAAATGGAGTACATTTCGTTTTTGTAAGTAGGGTACTTACGTACAACATCTGATAGTGTCTCACTATGATAGGCCACGGGGTGGCCGTGCTGAGTAAGAACAATGCTCACAACATATTTTGAAGCATCTATCTTGATCTCAAAGGGCTGCTGTAGGTCTAGTAAAGAAAGTACTAGGGCTGAGCACAAGCACTGCTTCAAATCATTGAACTCTTTTTGTTGGGACCAACCCCACACAAAATTTTCCTGACCACCACCCCTGGTTATTTGGCTAAGGGCCCATGCAATATGGGAGAATCCCAACACAAACATGTGGTAGAAATTTGCAAGGCCTAAGAAGCTTCGAACCTCAGTGAGTGTGGTTGGGGCTGAACAGTCACAGATGACTTTGATCTTGGCTAGATCCACATGTACGTCATGCTCATCAATGATGTAGCCTAGGTAATGGACCTTGTCCATGCCGAAGGAGAATTTTTCCAAGTGGGTGTATAGCTTGTGCTGCCGCAGGGTGTGCAGAACTTGCTGAATATGCCTCAAGTGTTCTGCCCAAGACTTGCTGTAAATGAGAATGTCATCCAGATACACCACTACAAAAGTATTGGTGAATGGTCACAGGATATCTTCCATCAAACTCATGAAAGTGGATGGAGCATTTATCAAACCAAAGGGCATGACGAACCATTCAAAAAGGCCTTATTTTGACTTGAAGGTGATCTTCCATACATCTGTCTATTCTATTGGGACCTGGTGGTAGCTAGACTTCAGATTAATCTTGCTGAAGTATTTGGCCCCCATGAGTTGATCAAGGAGGTCATCGATTCAGGGAATTAGGTACCAGTTTCTGACTTTGATTTTATTCAGGGCCCAATAATCAATGCAGAGTTGCCACGTTCCATATTTCTTCTGTACCAACACGATTGGGCTCCCACAAGGTGATGATCTAGGATGAATGTGCCCCTTTTGAAGAAGTTCTTGGATCTATTTCTTGATATCCTCATTCTATAACATAGAGCGGCGATATACTGGCCCATTGGGCAGTGGTGCACCGGGGGTCAGATCGATGGGATGGTTGACCTGACAGTGCAAAGGTACCCCCATAGGGGAGGAGAATATATTCGAGTAATCTTCGATGACCTTATCTACTTGGTTCTGTTGTGTGGAGAGGTCAGATGCCAAGACCCTAGATGTGGCTGTGATATTTCTCTCATTTCGAGAGAAAATCATAAAGAAGACAAACTTCCCCGTCTGAGAGAAGACCTTTCTACATTGTTTGGTAGAGATCAAGGAAATAACACTAGGTGGGACTCCCTCAGGTATCCTGTACAATTTCATGTTCAAAGCAATAATAACACTACGAGGCCTAGACTCGTATACATCATGACGTTTCCATAAATAAGGTTGGCCCAAAAGAACATCACAAACTTCGAGAGGAGAAACATCACATAATACATCGTCTTTGAAGGGCTTGATGTCGTACAAAAATTGGCAATGTTGGGTAACGTGGAGATCACTTCCTTGGCAGATCCATCCAATGGTGTAAGGTTGTGGGTGTGGCGTTGTCAGCAGGGCTAGCCACTTGAAAATCTCTGCTGAGATGAGGTTCTTTTGGCTACCGCTATCAGCAATGAAGTGTAGCGAGGTGCCTTTTACCCACATATGTGAATGGAATATGCACTCTCCTTCTTCTGGCTCATCTGGTTCATTAGGCTGGAACTTGGTGGTAGCAACGGTGGCACTGGGTTCTGCGTCAATGATTCGTCTTCCCTTTCTAGTTCTGACTCAGAGTCAGAACCCACATCTGATTCATAGGCTTTCACTTTGGCCATAAGTGACTTCTGTGAGTGGCAGTCAACAATGTTATGCCAAGGGCTCTTATGCAAGTCACACCACTTCCCGGTATATTTATTTTTCTTTCCGGTGTCCTTATTTTCTTGTAGCTTGGACTGGTTGTCCTGATACTATCCATCTTTGCTCTATACTTTGTTCTGTGGGTTGGGAATGCCCTTTCCTGGATTTTTCTATGAGGGGTTCCCTATTACACATGATTTTGGTCATCTTGGTGATGTATTGACAATAGTGAACTTAGGCTCCCAACAAGAGCTTAAAGTGAGTTTGCAGGCTACATATGGCCTAGGGTGCGATAATGACCCATTCTCGTAGGCCACCTTCATCTAGGGTGTGAACTTCTCGTAGGTTGCTCTATACATAGGGTGCGAACTTGTTTTTGAACTTGGAAAAGAGAAGAAGTCTCGAGGGTTCTAGAAGGGAATCTTCTAGAAAATGAGTTGGAATTCGTATGGTTATCATTTTACTAGCTTCTTTGATTTTGTGGTATCATTCTCATCCATGTAACCATCTCACCCTCTCCTATATATTGAAAGGATTCTCATGGAAAAGGTTAAGCAAGATTAATTGAAGAATTGGTGAAGGAATTGTGTGAAGAAACTGGCTTGGATAGAGGCTTGAAGGCTCTAGTTGGTCTATCAAGAGGAATTGGATCTTCTTCATGCAAGTACAGAGCAAGTGTGTGTATTGGAACCAAGAGTCATCGAAAGGAAGCTTGCAACATCAAGGTGATCAGGTTGTATCTTCTACTTTCAATTAATATGATACAACGACATGTCCTTTTCCCATAAATCCATTCTTACTTTATTGTGTAATTCCTTGATCATATGCATAAGTTGACGATTGAATACATTTTTCCATCTTCACTTTGGTTGGTTTGTGTTGTCTTGGTCTTGGCCTCACGAGAGCACTGGAGCAAAGCGGGAGCAACAGAGACTTAAGGAAACAATACAAAGGTATGTCACTTGTTCCTCCTTACTAGCTAATTCCATGGTCGTAACTTAGGGAAAGAGTCATGTCCTGTCATGTTTTGTTCTAGATCTAGGTGGATCTAGGGAGATCTGTTAGTGTCTGCACCTATCGGTTAGTCCGATAACAAAATTGGCGACTCCACTGGGGATGCAACCCATTTTTTAGTGGTTTTTGGTGTTTTTCCTTGGCCATTTTCTCTTGCCTTACCTTTCTTCATTTCTATCAATCTCTAAGTCTTCAAGAAACCCTGACAGACTCTCTAGGTCCAGAAGTCCCTTCAAATTTTTTGTCTTTTTCCAAAATTTTGCCTAGTTTTAGGCCTTCTCGCACTGAACCCCTCAGTAGCCTGCGAGAACCCCTTGAGTTCGCACTCTGCCTTTCAGTCCAGTGCAAGATTCTTGCACTCTGCTTGTAACCAGCCTACGAGAATGCTCCATTCTCGCACTGTACATTACTGATAGCCTACAAACCCTTTTTTAAAATTTTTGGATTTAAAGTTTTGGTATGCTCAGATGCCTAGATCTGTATAGGTGTCTGAAAAGAACTTCTTGGACCATTGGTTGATTGTTTCTTGACTTCGGATTTTGTGCACGATCAGTCTTCGGAAATCAAAGGCTCTTCTTGTCCATATTTTTCTCAACTCTCATCTCTTGAATTTTCTTAGCAAGGATATAATCTCTGATCTTGGAATCTGAGTACCTGTTTGGTTAGGAGCCGGTGATCAATTTGAAAGTTGGGAATGTTTGTCTTTCTCATTTACTCATTACTTGGAAAATCATTGTTCTCATGCAATTGAAAAGACTAGTCTTGTCTGCTTGTCATTTTTCTCTCCATTGAAAGATTGGTTTGGGTTTTGTTTATTGCTTATTCGTTAGTTATTGGTTTTCCTTAGTTTCACCACCATGGTGGTTCTTTTCGAAAAGTAAAAAACATTTTTCTTTTTAAAATCATTTTCATTTTGAAAATATTGGAAATCAATTGTTGAAATAGAACAAATAGAGAATTGTCATTGTTACGTGATTCATTGAAGATTGCATTTTAAAGGAGATTGCATATCGTAGTTCAAGATTGTTCCGAAAAAATTCTCTTTCCCTCCTGTACATAGGATTCATCGAATGAAAATTGATATCTTTCATTCCTATCTATTCTCACACAACATCGGTTTCATCTCCATTTTCTTTGAGTAACAACAACCCTTAATAATATTGCGCAATCTTAAAATTTAACTAGTAACTCTTTTCTAGGACTCTATTACACCAACAATTACATGGATAGAGCTTTGGAATAGGCAGAGAGATACACTCTCCAAAGCACAAAACACACAATAGCATCTTGTGTTAAGGAGTGTCAAATTCCATTTACAACATTTTATCCTGGGAAGCCCTTCTCACACAAGGGTCAAACCCAAGGTCACATTTATATTGACAGAGTTACTCACCCTACTTCATTGATATCAGTGTAGAGATTGCATGTATTACGGGGGTCACTTGGAGGTAAACCCACAATGATGATTGGAAGCCTCTTGAGTTGATTTCGGGCTAGATACCCTGCCCTTGGGTGTGGATCGGATTGTTGACTGTCCCCCTAGGATTTATTGTTGTCAGTGGTAACCTTAGTGGCCTATCTTCTTAGGGTCTTACACAAGGTGATTGTGAAGGGGCAAGTCTTCATGGTACCTGGAATCGATGTTGGCCAAACTCACTTAGGCTCCTTGGAGGGTATACCCATGATTATGTGTGGGAGCTTGCACCAGGGTGTAAGTCCGTTAAGCAGGTTGTCAGCGTAACTTTTCCACCCTAGCCCAACCCCTTCTCATCTCGTTGTTGCGATGTTGGATTTCATCACCAACTAGTAACTTCGAAATTAGAAGTTCTTGTTTGCTTGGTGTTGTTTCCTAGAATTTTTACTAGCGCGTGCTGTTTGTTTACCCAAGTTGACCACATGATTTTATTCGTAAGTTTGTAACTTGTTCACAATAGGCCCTCCACGTCGTTCACGTAGAATGCAGGGCTTACCCCCAGAAAATCTGGAAGGTTCTCAACCCTTTCCTACGAGCTCACCAGAGGGCTCTCCTCAATAGAGTGAAGTCCAAGACGTCACCACTCCACAAGTGGAAATAACTAACTCTCTGGAACGGTTCCGAATTACCAATTCTCGAGAGGACTTTTGACTTCACCTCGATTCTGAGAGACGTATTATGCGAGTGAATTCTTCTAGAGACTTAGTTGTTTTGTCTTCTGGATCACTGACTGGACCTTTTCCAGGACCTGAGGGCCAAGATCCTTTTTGGACTACTGGCGTTTTTAGATGGGATCCCTTTGGTTCAGGAGCAGGCATTGATATCACCATCTCACCTGCATTCCCCAAAAATTCTGACCCAGACGCAGTACCTTTTACTACTGCTTATTATTTTCCTAGTACAGAAGCTTCGCGATATGACCACATCTTGACCCTCCCTTTACAAATGGTCCATTACACCGATACTACGAGTATTCACATCAGGATTATAGCGGCTAGTCAAGACCCTATTGGCACACCGCTCTCGCCTAGTGTCACCCCGACACTTCCACCCAGATACCGTGCGTTGAATGCTTCTATTCTCACTCCTACGCAAACCCCATCCAGAACTCCTGGTGGTCCCTCTTCTTCTAGGCACTCTCCTAGTTTCATTCTGACACTTTCTCAACCCCCTTTTGGAGGAATTTTTCCATCCTCTATCGGTGGCACCATTCCATCATTCACACCAAATTACCAGATTCCTGTTGGTGGACAATTTCACCAAGGAGGTTTGACTCAACCCCCCCTTGTAGGGAAAATTCTTATTGGAACACAAATCCCAATTGGAACACAAACCCCAATTAGAACTCAACCCCCGATTGGAGGACAACCCCCACCAACCCCACCCTATGGACAAAACATACCTCCATCCTTGGCCCAATATTGGAACCATCTGATACAACATAATCCTCAATCGACTGGAGGGCAATAGCCTCCATCTAGATCTGTTATACGCCTGAGTATAGGCCAACCATATCCAGGTACATCCAATCCTATTTGGGGATCAAATGCTCAAACTCATGTCCCAGTTCAAGGATACAATCTTGTGAGATACTTTCCTCCACAACAACCACTGAATCTACTTGGGTCTTCACGTTATATGTAGACTTCTTATGGTCCCACTGGTTTGCCGATGGGACTCCCTCCCCAAAGCCACCAGTACCTGCATGTGAATAGACAGTTACCCTTCTTAGCCACTTTGGATCTTTCGGATCTGTCGAGGATTTTAAATGATCCGATCCATCACTCTCGCCAATGGCCCGCTATACCTGCCAAGCTATCGTCTAACATCCCTAAATTCAATGGCAAGGCGGGAGAGGACCCAAACAATCATGTCATGACTTTTCACCTTTGGTGCTCATCCAATTCCTTGATGGATGACTCTATACATTTACGTCTTTTTCAACGAACTCTCACAGGTTCTTCCACGAAGTGGTATATAGAATTACCATGAGTTTTATTTGCCGACTTCAACACCCTAACTATGACTTTCCTCACCCACTACTAGTTACCGATCCATTATGAAACAGGGACTGAGATTTTGAGTTCTTTCAAACAAAACAAAGCCACTCATATATCTGATCACATTCATGAGTAGCGACAGAGACGACGTCTCATCAAACTTGAACTTCCCGATCAGTTGCTAGCAGAGTGGTTCACAAAATCATTTGTGAATGACATCAGTCGTGACATCACCATGGGTGGAGTTGTCATGGAAGAATAGGCCATAAGTCGTGCTCAATACCTTGACCTCGTTTACTCACAAACGGGTACTCTTTATGACTTACTCCCTGATGCACCTCGTCCTTCCACTTCCACCACTTCAACTACTCCATGTGCTTCTCATGTAGCCGACGGTGTGATTGGCACTTTCCATGCCCAACCAAATTCCACCTCAACCAACAACCCCAAACCCATTTCTTATAATGTTCAAAATGCTCCGTCTCCTACCCCTCCCACCAACAAGACTTTTGAGGTAAATGTAGTTCAATCTACCCCAGCCAGTAAAAACAAATCCAGAAAGGGAAAGGGTAAGAGTAAGGAGGAAAAAAATACTTCGCAAGCAGAGAAACCCAAAACTTCACCTGTTGACGATAGGGATAAGCTCAAACCCTGATACCCTTGTCTTATCTGTGGTGATGATCACTACACGAAGGATTGTCCACGATGCGCCGAGGTTACTAAGTTCCTTCAAGGGGCCCCGAAACCACCCACTCCGACCATTTTGTCCCAACCCTTCCCCTCTCAACAACAGGCCCAATTGGTCATTCATGACCAACCTTTCCCTTCCACTACATCCTATGTATTAATGTGTACTGGCGATTAAGAGAAGAAAGACATCACACTTACTACTCGAGCCAAATATTATTCTCCCTCTAAAGAGAAGGTTGATGATATACCTCCTTCATTGGTCCAACCATCTCCCACGACTCCACCTACCAACGATCCTCTTCATATTGAATGACTGAGCCTGGACACAATTCTTCACCCCCCTCCAAAGGGTGTCGTTCGGAAATTGGCTTTCAATCCTCATGCTCGTACTACCCAGAACTACAACATTGTTGAAGATCTGGCCCAAGCACCTTCCATGATGTCAGCCCTCAAAGTCCTTCAAAGTTGTCCCACACAACGGAAGGCTCTGTTGAAAGATATCGGTGGAATCGACCCGACATACATGAATTTAATAATTTTTGACTTGGAAGATCACATTCCAAGGTTACCCCCTCAACTCACATTCCAAATCCAAGTGATTGTCTCCGACAAAAACATTTGTAGAACCGTTATCGACGAGGGTGCCTCGACATGTGTCATGTCTATTACCTGCTGGAAAGCCATCGAATCTCCCTCTTTGAATGAATCCCATAACACACTCAAAGCCTTCAATGGCTCCAGTTTTAATCCTTATGGTGTCCTTCCTTCATTACCAATCATTCTAGAAGGAAAAATGGTCCAAGTCAAAGTGGAAGTCTTTGACGCTCCTCTCGATTATAATCTTCTGCTTGGCCATAGCTAGATCGATTCCATGCACGCAGTTGTGTCGAATCTTTTTCATATTGTACATTTCCCACATCAAGGAAAGGTAATTACCGTCGACCAATTAGCCTTCTTTAACTCTGATACGCGTACTGGCAACATACCGTTCATCACTAAAACCCCATTGGGCTATGAAAACGTCGGTGTAGGTCTTCTCAAAGACTCTTCGTTAATGGGTACTTTCCCCATTCCACCACCCGATGTTCCACACTCGTCTGTCGCTTCAATCAACATGATCTCCACCTCGATTCATGGAACCCCTACGTCTCATGACCCATGGATGGTACCCAACCCCGATGATCATCTTCGTTACGATGACAAAATGCCTTTAAGTCCGGTTGAATCTTCCTATCAGGCCATTTAATCGACAACCCCTTATACCCCCTCTCTTGGTGAGTTATCTCCAGATCCTTTCTATGTCATTTTTCCCACAGATAAGATGATTATGTTTGTCATGGAAGACACCCCTTGGAATGATGGACATCACCATTCCATCCTCTTCCTAAAACAACACACCATCGAGAGCTACCAACGGATCTTGACCCCATCGACCATTGTCGTCATTTCAACCGTTCTCGTGTCCACACACAATGTGTTTTCGAAGGGAACTTAAGAAATATCTCACCCACTATTCCCCTCGACATATCCATCAAACATGGAATTGTTGAAAATGTGCATATCGAAGCTTCGTGTTCCCCTGATGAAATCGTCACCTACAAGTCACTTTTCAAAGAATTTCATGACATATTTGCCTGGAGCTATGAAGAAATGCTGGGTATCAACCCCGACATTGTGATACATGAGATTAAGACATACCCAGACACTAAACCCATCTGACAATGCCTTCATCCAGTTCACCCACGTAAAGTGGCTACTATCAAGCTCGAAGTCGAGAAACTTCTCAAAGCCGACTTTATTTACCCGGTGGCCCTCACTGACTGGGTTTCCAATATTGTCCTGATCGACAAGTAACAAGGAAAAATCCACGTATGCATTGATTATAGGGATATTAACAAAGCTTGTCCTAAAGACAACTTTCCTACCCCCTTCGTCGATCAGATTGTCGACAATTGCGCCGCAAGTGAAATCTTCTCTCTGATGGATGGTTTCTTTGGATATAATCAAATCAATATTGTTCCTGAGGATCAACACAAAACCGTTTTCATTTGTCCTTGGGGCACTTTTGCCTATCGAAAACTTCCTTTCTGTCTAAAGAACACTGGCGCAACTTTTCAGCACGCTATGTCTTATGCCTTCCATGATATCAAGCACATTGTGCAACCATATCCTGATGACTTACCTGCTCATTCCATGCGCCAGGTCGGTCATCCAATCCACCTCCGAGCCATTTTCCTCCACTGTCGGTTTTACCATATACGCTTGAATCCTCACAAATGCGTTTTCTACGTAGAATCCGACCGACTTCTATGATTTATTGTTTCATGCCAACGGATCAGGGTCGATCCTTTAAAGGTCGAGGCGATTCTCAATCTCCCTCCTCCTTCTACACTTCGCCAGTTACAAAGTTTGCAAGGGAAAGCAAACTTCATTCGTCGTTTCATCCCGAACTACGCCAAGATAACTCTTGGATTTACGCGACTAATCAAAAAGGGGTTTGAGTTTGTATGGGATACCATCGCAAACAAAGCCTTCGAAGCTTTGAAACTATCCCTGACATGTGCTCCGCTTCTCTTCCCCCCTGATTACAGTCGCAATTATTTCCTCTACCTCACAACCTTGGATTACACCATCGCTATGGTTCTCATCCAAGAGGATGATTCTCATGATGAACATGTTATCTATTACTTGAGTCAAAGTCTAACGCCTACTGAAACCAAGTATTTACATGTTGAAAAACTGGCCTTGGCAGCCGTCCAAGAAGTTCAACGTTTCCGACACTATATCCTCTCTCGCAAGACTACAGTAATTTCTAACTACAAACCTATGCAACACATTCTCACACGTCAATTTCTAGGGGGAAAATGCTCCAAATGGATCGTGATACTCCAGGAGTTTGACTTGGAATTCGAACGAGCTAAGTCCAAGAAGTCCTTAGTGTTTGCCGAGTTGATATGCGACTTTCCCTACTTGGAAACGGAAAATGTAGTAGCAGAGTCATTACATGATGAATCCCTTTTACTAATTAGTTCCAATGATATTTGGTATGGCGATATCATCATATATCTCCAAACCCAGACTTTCCAGCCCAATTTGTCTAGTACTGATCGACGTCGAATATGCTACCAAGCCCGTCAATATATTATCCTCGGGGATACTCTTTATCGTCGTGGGATTGACTCATTTTTTCGACGCTGCCTCACGTTCGACGAAGCCGATAAAGCCTTAAATGAATACCATTCTGGAGCCTGTGGTGGTCATATGTCCGGGTATGCTACTGCCCAAAATATCTTATGAGCAGGGTATTTTTGGCCTTCTTTATTTAATGATTGCATAATCGCCGTCGAAAAATTCCACGCTTGCCAGACCTATAATCATAAGATACGATCACATCCTGCTCCTCTTCACTTTGTGGTCTCCATTGGTCCCTTTGAGAAATGGGGTATCGATTACATGACATGTCACCCCCACTCAGCTAGGGGGCATGGATACATTATTGTAGCCGTAGATTATTTTACGAAATGGGCCAAGGTGATGCCGACATTTGACAATACTAGAAAGACCGCAACATTATTCATTTTCAATCACATCATAGCTCATTTTGGTGTTCCTCAGGCTATCGTCACTAATCACGGTAGCCACTTTAGAAACTTCATGATGTCCGAACTCACTGAAAATTTGGGTCTTCACCATAAAAACTCAACGCCCTATTACCCACAAGCCAACGACCAAGTCGAAGCGATTAATAAAGTTCTCATAACCATGCTTCGACGAATGATAGGGATTCACAAAATAAGTTGGCACACAATGTTGTTTTCAGAATTGTGGGCTTACCAGACGTCTGTTAAGTCCGCTACTGGGTTTACACCTTTCCAGTTAGTCTATGGTCTAGAAGCCATCCTCCTGATTGAATGTGAGATACCCTCCTTAAAACTAGCCGTCGAACTCTTACCAAACACTTATGCCGAGGAAGAACGTCTATTGTATCTCATGTGATTAGATGAAACTCGACGTGATGCTACCCTAGTCATAGAAGCCCAGAAGAAACGTGTCAAGGCCCAATACGACAAACATGTCAAGCCTTGTGTTTTCTCTGAAGGAGATCTGGTTCTCCTCTACAAACAAGATCGAGATATGCTAGGAGTTGGAAAATTCGAAGCCATGTGGTGAGGTCCTTATATCGTTAGACAAGTTTTGGAGAAAGGAGCTTACGAGTTAGTATATTATGACAATATCCCTTTGAGTGAACCAAGAAATGGGTTGTACTTAAAGAAGTACTATGCATAAGATCACCTGTGCACGAGTACTTGTATTTTGTTGTATCATACTTCTTGTGTGTTACTGTAGTATGATTTTTTTGTTATCTGGTCTCTGCCCTTATGTGACGTTGTGTTTGATTTCCAGATGTCAGAGTCTTCTCTACCCCACATTGACTTCGCTGATGGTGCTATCCATAGTACTCAGAACCTTGCTTCCACTACTTGGGCAATTTACGCCCCTACAAACGAACTTATCACTCTATGAGGTGTGTGCCTCGGCCGTGTGACCAACAATATTGCAGAGTATAGCACCATTATCGAATTATTAATTGATGATATCTCGCTCGGTATTTGTCACTTGGTTGTGTGACTCGATTCGCAGCTCGTAGTACTATAGTTAAGTAATGTCTATGCTATTCGAAGTCCTACTTTGTTACGGGTATATTTGCGAATTCGCCTCTTAGAACGTTATTTTGATTATATTGAGTATCAACATATTCCTAGATGTCTAAATACATTAACTGATGTATTAGCTAACTATGTATTAGACAGACATTTGGGTCATTTATAAATCAATCACATCACAAGTATCACACAACACAAGATAAGCCGGTAGAAGCCATATGTATATATAATGATCAAAAAGTTTTTTTTTTTACAAAAAAGTTCTGTCCAAGGACCAAAATTTCAAAATCTGAAGCTCATAGCTTCTACAAAGTGACGTCATGGATGACATTCATGGTAACACACAACTACCCGGGCAACCCTACGAAGCAGTCGGCCAATAGACTCTGACACCCCCACCGTATGACGCTGATAACGTCGTGGGACCTCTTCAAGAGGCATGTCTGGAATGTCTATAGTCAAACCCTCTAAGTTTTGTTCCACTACCTCATAATCTTCAGTGTCCCATCATGGCACTGGAGCCACCTCTCCTCATCGCTGAATAGGAGAAGTACCTAGAGGTCGATAAGACCCCACGTCTGTGTCATCAAAAAATAATTTTTGTAATTAGACCTTGGATGAACATAAAAACATTTTCATATGATAAAATTCACAAAAAAGATTTAAAAAGTAAAAAATGTGTACTTCTTACCTAGATCCCCCCACTAAGTTCCCTCGAGCAGGGCCAAGTCCGGATCCCCTCGGAAGTCCAACCCAGCATAGGCATAATCATTGACCATCAACATTTGTGGTCGCAACTAGTCAAAGAAGGAATCATTGTATTTGATGATTGGTCCAGCTACATGTCAGGCCATGAGGTTACACCACCTCAACATCCTCGGATCCTCTGGAGCCAGTAAACCCCACTCAACCTGCAACCTTAGCAAGGGAACCCTCTCAAGAAATAAGGACACCAACAATGACCCGTACCCAAATTGCTTCAGGTCACCTCTCCTGCATTTAGTCAACTGCCTCTTCACACTATGAAGGACTATGTCTGACCAGTTAAAAACCCGTGGCTCATTACACTCTATGGCATACTGAAAGTAGCTCTGGAGAGGCGGAGCAACGCTCCCAGCCATACAAGCAATGGTGAACAAAATAGTGTGAAGGGTCAAATCTTGGACCCCCCAAATGGCCACTTTTCCTTTGCTTATTTCTGCCTCTGGAACACAGTACACACGACAATATTCACTCATAGGAAGCCCACCACCTCGGCTACCAGTCAAGCTAGCATGGTGCCCATGCCATGACAGTCCTATCAGGAAATAAATGTCCTCGATATCCAAGGACAATGTGTGGACCCCTATGTGGAAGACTTGTTGTTCCATGTCCCACATATGAACGAGGTACTCCAACAGCCTAACTTGGGCACTCATACCCGGGATCCGAAAGAATTTTAGGAGACCACAGTCTTGCAAAGCGGTAATGGTGCCCGGGTTATTCCTGACAATA
>JASDQU010107941.1:0-24030 GCA_032191745.1 Picea mariana | reverse complement strand
CAATTAAGGGGTAATGAGCCAATATTAGGGCTTAACATTCGAGCTCAACAAGGTTATATGAAAAATGAACCCCTTGGAGTCCTCTTTAAGCTCTTTTCAGACTCTCTAAACATGAAAAGATTGCTGAGCGATCTTTCTATTTTCACGCTCGTTAAAGTATTTGAAGAAAGCATCCATTGGGCGGTGATTTATCTCTTTTTCGGTCTCATCAGACTATTTTATGAAAAAGGAACTGAGAGAGTTCTCTTTTGAGTGTTTTTCCAGACTCTATAATCATGAAAACCTTCGAATTTTCTATCTTTGGACTCGTTAAACAAACATCGAAAGACCCGTAATGGGACCGAACCACTCCTTCCTAGGGTTCATTAAACATACTCCGAGGGACTCATCCGAAGGATGAGATTACATCAACAAGCATATGTTATCCTCCTCAAGCTTGCGTAAAAATAAAGAGGTACTCGTCAGAAATGGTGAGGGAAAATTTGGGAAAGGGATATGTTTTCGCATTCATATTATTGGCAGTAAGTGTCGCTCTTGAACATGACACCCCCCTATTCATTATCCGAAGCCGGTTTGGGAAATCCATTTGTCTCTCATTCGGCTTGCTACAAGATCGTATCCTGAGTCATCTCTGAGTTAGTGCTACCAAATCATTGGTCATGCCATTCATATGTTCAAGAGAAGTTCATCCGAAACCTCTATTGAGTCAGCCATCTGCAGTTGTCCATTCTCTCCATGTCGACCTTCCCTGTGTCTAGTTCAACTTATATCATACTCTGTTTCACCTTCAAAATCTGTTACTCATTTTGTGTCATTGATGGGGGATACACCAAGGCCCTCCTGTGACAAGTTTTGTTCCGTCGACTCTAGCTCATTATCCGGAAACAAGACTTAGAGATTATTTGGTACCTTGGAATTTGCATGCCTCAATGACAGGTTTCCTCGCTTTCGACAGTGGGTTTTCATCATTAACCCCTGATCGGGAGATTCTGTCGAATGTTCGACCTCAACTCATTTATTCACATTTGATGGATTGTACTAGTGTACCTTGGGAGTCATTGACATTAATGGTGATTTCCCTCGCACTTGTTAATGGTTTCATCAATGACCGATAATCAAGTGGTTTCTACCATGTTCGACTTCAACACATGTAATCACATGGTTAGATTCATACTTTCAGGTGACGGGATTGAAGACCCTGGGTCTCATCTGTTTGATCCAGGCTGTGATGGAATATGTATAATTTGTTGACACATAGATCCACTTTGTATGTCTCATGGCTATGTCATCTTAATTTGAATCTTCTTGCATGGATCCACAGTGTATTCTTGATGGCTATACGATATTTTGATGGCATGGATCCATGGTGTATGACTGGTGGCCATGACCTATGTTTATGATGTCAACTATCCATTGAGTATGGGAATGACTACCTCATAACTAGTATGATATTCTGCAGATGCTTGGTTGTTTGCAGGTTTTCGATTAGGTGCGCTCCTGGCTTTCGACACACACACGCAATTTACAAAGTATTTCGGATGTCACTGATTCTGGCCTCATACTTTGGGGGGCATTATATTACACATGATTTTGGTCATCTTGGTGATGTATTGACAATAGTGTACTCAGGCTCCCAGCAAGAACTTTCTCCTAAGAAAAGTGGCATTTATCTCCTTCCAGAAAACATATTTTCAAAGTGAGTTCGTAGGCTACATACGGCCCAGGGTGCGAGAATGACCCATTCTGGCAGGCCACCTTCATCTAGGGTGTGAAATTCTCGCAAGTTTCTCTATACACAGGGTGCAAACTTGTTTTTGAACTTGGAAAAGAGAAGAAGTCTCGAGGGTTCTAGAAGGGAATCTTCTAGAAAATGAGTTGGCATTCGTATGGTTGTCATTTTACTAGCTTCTCTGATTTGGTGGCATCATTCTCATCCATGTAACCATCTCACCCTCTCCTATATATTGAAAGGATTCTCATGGAAAAGGTTAAGCAAGATTAATTGAAGAATTGGTGAAGGAATTGTGTGAAGAACCCGACTTGGACATAGGCTTGAAGGCTCTAGTTGGTCTATCAAGAGGAATTGGATCTTCTTCATGCAAGTACAGAGCAAGTGTGTGTGTTGGAAATAAGAGTCATCGAAAGGAAGCTTGCGACATCAAGGTGATCAGGTTGTATCTTCTACTTTCAATTAATATGAAACAGTGGCATGTCCTTTTCCCATAAAGTCATTCTTACTTTATTGTGTAATTCCTTGATCATATGCATAAGTTGACGATTGAATACATTTTGCTATCTTCAATTTGGTTGGTTTGTGTTGTCGTAGTCTTGGCATCATGAGAGCACCGGAGTGAAGTGAGAGCAACAGAGACTTAAGGAAATGATACAAAGGTATGTCACTTGTTCCTCCTTACTAGCTAATTCAATAGTCATAAATTAGGGAAAGAGTCATGTCCTGTCATGTTTTGTTCTAGATCTAGGTGGATCTAGGGAGATCTGTTAGTGTCCGCACCTACCGATTAGTCCAATAACATTCCCGGGCCCAAATTGCTGTGCCTTTTGTTTGAGCTTCTATTCAATTTTGACAACATATCGGTAGGCCACACCCAAGGATGATATGTCCAGAAATTCCATTTTTGTCTGGATGTATCTATGTAGATCACCACGATAATTGAGCACCATATGCCACTCTGAATATTTGATACCTTGGTATGCAAGGTATGGAAGATATTTGTGAATTCTAGCCCTGCTTTGTCTCTTTGTCTCTTTCTTGCCACAATGTGGTCCATTTGGTATACAAGTCGTCATAACTTCATATGATTTAACCTATTGATTGACACCAAGAGGTTGGAAAATCTGCCAAGACTGCTGAAAATGATAATCTTTTGAATCAAAAGACAATGATGGCTGAAATGAAACCTCTGGTGGAAAGCAATCCATATCTAACACTGACGTTGATTGACCGTCATATTTATTTCCAAGCTGGTAGTTGAGCACATGCTGCAAATCTGAACTGAAATAACCTTCCATGTAACCAACAAAATGGTCATTAAATGCATGAGAAGTTTGTTGGTATTTCTCACTGATAACAATTTTCTCATCTAAAATAGTGTCACTGTGAATGCAATCAAAATTCCCTGCTTCCTCTGTTATCTCATGATTTACTCTCAACAATTCAAAGGAATAAAAACATAATGGAAGATATTTTTCATTTGCAAGTCCACTGCTTTCTTCATATTCAACATGATGCTTGGAGGATTTCTTATTTGAAACATTATAAACATTTTTCTTCAGCAATTTGAAAGAAGCAAAACATAATGGAAAGGTTCTTTCACATGATTCAAAACCTTCTACATTTTCTTCACTGCTGTCTTATGCACATTTTTCAATTTCTTTGGATTGCTGAGCATACTCATTTTTCAGATTCATTTTCGACCAATGGCTGCAATTTTGAACTGACAAGACCTTATACATAACAAGTAACAGGGTCATCAAACACATGAGAAGATTGCTACAATTTCTTGTCAATTTGTTCCAGTGAATCAATGTGATTTGGCATCAACACACATTCCTTTGCTTCAGTGATGATCTTAAAATTTTCTTTCAACAATTTAAATGAAGAAAAACATAAAGGTAAATAATTTCCTTCAGCCGATTCAATACTTTCTTCTTTGTAACTATGATATGTAGGCTGATTGCTGTCATTACACTACAGAAAAGGAACATTTGCTAATAGAGAACATGCAACTGGTTGTTCTAGGAAGTCAAAATCATAATCATCATCATCATCATATTCATCATATATATGCAAATCAACAACATCTGCAATGTCATCTAACAAGAAAAAGCTTGGAACATCAACCTGCTCTTCAATTGATCCATATTTTATGAGCAGAATGAAATGAATACAAATTATTAATAGATGCTTAACACAGTAAAAATTATTTTCCATTCAACAAAGAAATAAGTTGAAATTGTAAAATGCACCAGAAAACAAGCTTGCTGGAATGATTGCGGCTTATCTCTGAGAAGAGATGTGACGACTTGTTGGCGGGCGAAATTGAATGCTAGCCAACTGGAAGAGTGGATCTGGTTCGGTGTTGTCTAAATAACACAAGCCGTTTGGGATGAACCACCCTKATGGGTTTAGCGGCTTCGTTAGCCGATCTAAGTCCTAGGAAAACAAAAGAAAAATACACTAAGGAACTAATCTAAATGAAAACAATAATTAAAGCAAACTAATAAACAAATCTAAAGTACATATATACAATCTATTACCTAAATCATACAACTATAATTCTATAAAATTAAGTGTTCAATTATCAACAGAATCAGATCTAGTTACAAATATACAATATTTACAGATTACAGATTTAAATGAAAACCTGCAAAAATCATTGGTAAACTGTCCTAAGATAGCGAAACTATTGTTTTTTGATTTTTATAATTTTATGAGAAAGAAATTAAATAAAAACTGTCTAAACTAAGCAACTAAAATAATAACTCTAACTATCTATCTATCTATCTATCTATCTATCTATCTATATATATATCTAAACTTCTTAAATTACACTAATAAACTAACTATCAAATAACAAATAACAAGCTGGCCTGAAGTAATGCTTCAGGTTTGTCCTGTATCCAATAGTTGATTTATCTATTCGGTGGGAGGAAACCCGCACCAGATTCTCCACGAGCTTCTCATAAACAAGAAGTAGCTGTGCTCTCCGAATATCAATAACAGGACAAACAAGACATAAAAAATTACAACAATCTTATAATTTACAAATTATCGCAGTCAGATAAATCCTTGTGCAAAATTTGTACAAAACAATTCAATTAACAAAAAAGATAAAGCTGTATTCATTAAATTGAAATAGAGTAATTGCTGTGTTTTTTAAATAAGAGAGATCAGACATGGACAACATATAAACCAAATCACATCAACTTGCAACGCATTATGATAGCTAAAGTAGTCGATAATTAATTGCAAACTGATATGAAGAAAAACTTGAAATAAAAGTTTGATATATTGAAAGCTAAAGCTCTTACAAGACATCAACTTTCATCTCAGTCATGTATTATTATAAATCCATAGTTTGGTTCTCCCAACAGTGATGATGATGATCATTACAAAAAATGACAAGTATTTAAAGACCTCCCACAGGGTAAAACATCCCTGTGGGAATTATCAAAAATAGTTTACAAAAAATCTGGGGATAATATTCCAAGTCACTATTTCTGACTCAAGCTAACAACCTAAAACAAAACCATATCCAAAGTATCTCCTAAATTGCCACAGCATGCCTAATTGATCATTGTAATTCGTATGCACCTAAAAGAAGACAAAAATAGACAAGTTTAGAGGATATTTTCTTGATAAAATTAATGAAAATCTAAATTTTTAAGACTAGCTACAGAATCTTGCGATTCTGTAGCTGGTCTAATTTGAGCATAGAATCGTTTTAAAATCAATCCAAAACGTAACATAATTATATTTGATTTATTAAACCAAAACTACTTACTAATTCCAAACAAGAGTGAATCATTCATACCACAACAAATCAAAACTTGTATGCTAATCAAAACAAACAAAATCATGGTCAAACGAATGGAAACAGAGATACATGCACTCTGTTCAACATTTGTTATTACCAATTCGGGGTAAACAGAATCGCTTAGATAATTTGACAGCAATGAAACCATTTTCATGAATCAGTTCCAATCGACACAAACTGTAACCGGTTAAACAAATCATGCATACAATAATTTATGTCGCTTCAGTCATTAACACAATCGTTTTCGAATCAAAACGAAATCAACAAGATCATTTATCAAATTAATAAAACTATATCAAACATATACAAATGGTCAAGGTAATCATGGCACACAACAATCGTTTGCAAATCAAATCAAACAGGAACGAATTGAACCGATTTAAGATCGACACAATCATTATGCAAAATCAAAACAGAGCCGTGTCCGAATTTAGTAAACAAATCTTGTGTGTAGGTGGAATCATAATCCAAAACAAAAATATTGATTCAATCCAAAACAGAATTGTTCCTGGTAAATCGAAGCCAACAGGATTGAAACAAACAGAACTTAATCGAAATCAAACCCAATCGACTATCCATACATAATTGTTTCAAAAAGCAATCCAAACAAATCGAAAACAAATCAATCATTATACTAAACTGAGAATAATAAAATCTCATTAACTAAATCATAGCTGTGTTCGAATTTAGCAAACAAATTTTCCACTCATGATTCATAGCGAAATTGTTTTGGTAAAATGAAAGCAACAAAATCATTTTGAATCAAAATGAACAGAGCTATTGGAAGCAAATCCAACCGGTTATATTAATCCAAACCAACTCATAAAATGAAATTAATATTGAAAAACATACCTGGGCAATAAGAAAAGGCTTCGATCATGATAACTTGGAATTGACAAAAGTCGTTGCTGCTTCGACATTCCTGAATCGAACCAGTGGTTTTTTGTTTCTTCTCACTGGCTTGTAACCTATCGTTCTCCTTCACCAGCACTTTCACCCATTCCTCTAACGATTTGATCTTTGATTGTAATAGGGGAATGTCAGTGTAATAACACTCTAGCCAAGCATTGCATTGGCTACTTGACGATTACTCGGGCTTTGATATCATAGGCGAGGGTTTGTTTAAGTCACTCGGGGTTTCATTGTGCAGCTTGATTCCAGGGTAATTTGGGTCGTTTCTAAGGCATGGGGGTAAGTTAGAGACATAATCATAGGGTTATTTAGAGAATAGGCCATGGGAATAGGGGTACTCCTCAGCTAGGAAATGCTCAATATCGGAGTCCGAGTCTTCGCTCAACACTATGGGCTTTTGGTCAACATTCTGCTTGGGTTTATTCCTGGCACATCTCGATACCCATCGAGCATGTTTCTTCCCCTTACTGTTGACAGTAGTGTCACTCTTACCTTTTTTCTTCACAGGTCCTTTGACGACCTTAATATTTTCTTTAGCACCTGGGTCTACAGTAGTATCGGGTAGGTTGATGTCAGGGCAATCTGAGGGTTTGACAGGAGGTAAAAGGATATGAAATGGCACAGCTGGCCCAACCACAGTTTCTGTAACCACAACCTTGTCTACTTGGATAGACTCGGGAGTGGCAAAGCCGTTCCTAGCTAGGAAGGCTTGCCAACTATCACCATGAAGGCTCAAATGGTGGGCGATGATGAGTTTAATCAAGTCGTGATGGAAAAGGCTGCTATCAGCCTTCTCATGCTTGAATCTTTTAGACACCTTATAAAGGCTATGCAAGAAGTAATGCAACATATTTAAGGGATAGCCTATAAAATTCATCAATAACCGGAGGTGATACAAAAATACCAAGCCATACCAACCTTCACAGGTCACAAACTGTTTAACTATTACCAAAAGATCATGCCACCTGGGTTTGAGGGTAGAGATAGGCATACCTTTATCACAGGAAACAACCTTTCTTGAAGTGAAAAGGAGAGGCCACAACACCTCGTCAACTTTGGAATTTTTGAACCAACGCTGCCTTGAAGCTGGTAGTCGTGTAGCTGAGCTCATGAATTCCTCATTGAGCTCGAGCTGTAAGTCTCCGACCTTAGCCCTACACCCGTCGAAGGTGAGGGAGAATTGTTGGGCAACCAAAAGGTTAAATCCCTCGAACCTCTGTATAAACACCAACCAACCATTGTTTTCTAAATCTTTGCGAGAATCATCGAATAACAATAGAGTTTGGCTACCATTTGGTTCTATGCGCACCACAGGTGCCATAGACAGAAGCACACAGTGGGCAAGGGTTTGCATCCAAGGGTTCAAATAGGGTAATGGCAGGATCAAAGGCACACAGGCTTACCCGAGAACAACAGAGTTATGCCGGGATAGGGGGAAAACATTAATGACCGAATGTGCAAGGGTGGTGGAGCTAAATCAGCCCATGCAAAACAATCATTTCCCACAGTACAACCGATGACGCATAAAACGATTCAAATCACTATTGCGTATGTCAAAAACTATGCCATTCAAACAATCAATGAAATCTATGGTAAGTCGACCAAACATTTGTGCAAGCAATAGTTTTAGCATAGTTTTAAAACCAAAACAATAATTCGAAATCAACACCAAGGGTTTAATCGTATCAAATGTGTGTTTTTAATGAAATGATTCTACCAAGGGTCTAACACAACGTCAATGTGTTTTCATGAAACCAATGTGTCAAAGAAATCAATGAAAGACTATAGAGCATCAAAACACCAATGTATCAAAAACTCAATCATAAGAATATCATCATAGTCTTATAAAAAACGAAGTCATATTAACAATCAAAGAATGCCAAATGAGTAAAGATCTTGGAGTCTTGCCAACTGTGCAAATTAAATTAGAAACGCAGTGAACACATAGATAAGAATGATCATAATAATCGAGTGACGATTATGATGTGGCTTCGAAATTAAAATTTTCACGCTTGCAGTCGTGAAAATGAGAACAAAGGAAGGTGTGCAAATTGCACAAAAATAACAGTGTTGTTTTATTCCAAAGATTGCGATGAAAATCAAGGGCTGCAAAACACTGGTGTAGGCAGCCTATAAAGAGAGTATGAAAAGGTGAATTGGCTGCCAACACGACTGCACTCATTCCCAAGAAGAAGATTACAATGAGGCTCTGAAAACCTTTTTACAATAAACGGGAGTGTCAAAAACCCTAGACATCCAAAAACCTAACCCTAGGAGATGAAGCACCAAAAGTCACGTGGACCCCGTTTGGGTAAGTTAGTACATCAACTTCTCGGGGTCGTAACTTTTGCATACGATCTCCGTTTTAGGCGCACGATAGCCCGTTGGAAAGATCTGTTAGAGGAATACAACTATTGATGAAAATTACATGATGAAATTTTCCAACCGCAAGATACCCAAAAAAACGTCGTTTAGGGCCTCAAAATGGCTCCGAAAGTTTAGGACTCGAAAAACTGCTAAAAATAGTAAATTACCAAAATTGCCAGAAAGTTGTTTTGAGACAGCTAGAAAAGGTGGTTGGCCACCGATATCCACTTGGATCAATCCTCCCTCCTTAGGAAGCAATGGTTTCCATTGCGTTGAGTCCCCCCATCAAATGAGGAAATTTATGCTGAATTTGGCCCCGGGTGAGCCACTTGCCTTGGTGCAGGAGATGCCCTGCTTTGATGACTCGATAAAGCTGGATCCTTTGCTATCGAGTACCCTTGATATGTGTGTGCACAATATGATCACTAGATTCCTGTTGTATGCAGTCGGGTTTAAGATCTATTGGTGTTAGTTGTTCTGCTATGTATGAGGTGTTCAATAATGGTGGGAAATAAGGCCGAAGGAGGCCCACGTTGAACACTCGGTGCAGTACAAGGAAAGGGGGAATGTTGAGCTCAAAATTATTATCCCCCATAGCCTTGGTGATGGTGTACAACCCATAACAAAGTGGGTGAAGCTTCTGATGGGGTCCTGTAAGGCGTTCTTTCTACAAGTGCAACCAAACTTTGTCGCCCACCTGAAACTTATGTGGCACCTGATGTTGATCATGGCACTGCTTGTAATTGCCATTGGAATTTTGTAGGATATCCTAAACCTGTTGGCGGATGTTCTAGATACGATCAATGAACTAGGTGGCTTTGTCAGCTTCAGTTGGAGCAGAAGATGATTCAGTTGAGGTGACCACAAGTGGAAGTGCAACATCTATGGGACCCAATGGTTGGAATCCCAACCCCACCTGAAAGGGGATGTGGCCAATTGAGCTATGCAGAGGTCAATTGTAGCTATGATGGACATAGGGAAGACTCTCATCCCATGTGTGAGGGTGATTGGAATTATACATGTATAGGATATGCACGATCATTCGATTTACGACCTCGGTTTGGCCATCTGTCTGGGAGTGGAAGGCTGTAGATTTGGTGAGCTTGGTGTCCAGCAGTGACCAGAGGCTTGACCAGAATGTGCTGAGAAATTGACTATCCTGATCTAAGACAATGGTTTGTGAGATTCCAAAATGTTCCCAGACTCGTTCAAAGAAGAGCTTGGAAGTGGCTTATGCTGTGATGCTCTTGTTGCATGCAACCAGAATAACCATCTTAGAAAAGCGATCAAAAACAACAAAAACACAGTCATTTACCCACTTGGTGGATGGGAGGCCCGACATGTAGTCCATTGAGATGGATTCCCATGACCTGTTAGGAGTAGGAAGAGGGGTGTACAGGCCTTGTTTCTTAGTGGTCGGTTTGGCAATAACATAGGTAGTGTAGGACCTTATATACTTGATGAACTCTTGTCGAAGTTTCATCCAGTATAAATGTTTCTGTAGCATCTCCACTGTATTTTCGATGCTGAAGTGTCCTCCCACCCAACTGTAGCGGGATTCCAAGATCATATTTTCTTTCTCGCTTGATGGAATGCAGATATGGCCTAGGCAACACAACAACCCATCCTAAAGATGGAAATTATCGACAACTGCATTTGCACCCAACCTTTGGTAGGTGGTGGCGAAGTCCAGGTCTGTCTCATAGAGTTGGGGCCATCTGGAGGTCTCATGGCTGCAAGAGTCTAGAACCATGGTGAGTGCCACGACTGACGGTCTACTAAGGAAATCAATGATGTGGTTGGTGCTTCCTGTTTTATACTTGACGTTGAGGTGGAATTGTTGTAAGTAGGTGGACCACTTTTTATGGCAGCCATTATGTAATTTGCCTTGTGTTTTCATGAACTACAGTGGCTTATGATCAGTGTGGATGACTATCTCCTTCCCAAGAATGTAATGTCTCCATTGGCGCCAGGCTTGCACAATGGAGTACATTTCTTTTTCGTAAGTAGGGTACTTACGTACAACATCTGATAGTGTCTCACTATGATAGGCCACGGGGTGGCCGTGCTGAGTGAGAACAATGCCCACAACATAGTCTGGAGAATCTGTCTTGATCTTAAAGGGATGTTGAAGGTCTGGTAGTGAAATTAATAAGGCTGAGCACAAGCGCTGCTTCAAATCATCGAACGCTTGTTTTTGGGAATAGCCCCACTCAAAATTTTCTTGACCACCACCCCTAGTTATTTGGCTGAGGGCCCATGCAATATGGGAGAATCCAACACGAACCTGCTGTAGAAATTGGCAAGGCCTAAGAAGCTCCGAACCTCAATGAGTGTGGTCGGGGCTGGCCAGTCACAGATGACTTGGATTTTGGCTATATCCACATGTACGCCATGCTAATCAATGATGTAGCCTAGGTATTGGACCCTGTCCATGTCGAAGGAGCGTTTTTCCAAGTTGGCGTATAGCTTGTGTTGCCATAGGGTGTGCAGAACCTGCTAAATATGCTGTAAGTGTTATGCCCAAGAATTGCTATAAATGAGAATGTCATCCAGATTTACCACTACAAAAGTATTTGTGAATGGTCGTAGGATATCGTCCATCAACCTCATGAAAGTGGATGGAGCATTTGTCAAACCAAAGGGCATGACCAACCATTCAAAAAGGCCTTATTTTGACTTGAAGGCGGTCTTCCATACATCTGTCTATTCTATTGGGACCTGGTGGTAGCCAGACTTGAGATGAATCTTGTTGAAGTATTTGACCCCCGTGAGTATATCAAGGAGGTCATCGATTTAGGGAATTAGGTAACCATTTCTGACTGTGATTTTATTTAGGGCCCAATAATCAATGCAGATTCACTAGGTTCCATATTTCTTCTGTACCAGCATGATTGGGCTCCCACAAGGTGATGAGATGGGATGGATGTGCCCCTTGTGGAGAATTTCTTGGATCTATTGCTTGATCTCCTCATTCTATAACATAGAGCGATGATATACTGGCCCATTGGGCAGCAATGTACCGGGGGTCATATCGATGGGATGGTTGACCTGACAGTGCAGAGGTACCCCAGTAGGTGAGGAGAATATATCCGAGTATTCTTCAACGAACTTATCTACTTGGTTCTGCTATGTGGAGAGGTCGATCGCCGAGACGCTGGATGTCGCTGTGATATTTCTCTCATTCCGAGAGAAAATCACGAAGAAGAAAAACTTCTCCGTCTGAGAGAAGACCTTCCTGCATTGCTTAGCAGAGATCAAGGAAATAACACTAGGTGGGACTGCCTCGGGTATCCTGTACAATTTCCTATTCAAAGAAATAATAACACTACGAGGCCTAGACTCATATACATCATGACGTTTCTATAAATAAGGTTGGCCCAAAAGGACATCACAAACATCGAGAGGAGAAACATCACACAATACCTCATCTTTGAAGGGCTTGATGCCGTACGATAGTTGGTAATGTTGGCTAACGCGGAGATCGTTTCCTTGGCAGAGCCATCCATTGGTGTAAGATTGTGGGTGCGACATTGTTAGCAGGGATAACCACTTGAAAATATCTGCTGAGATGAGGTTCTTTTGGCTACTGCTATCAATGAAGAAGTGTAGTGGGGTGCCTTTTACCCACATATGTGAATGGAATATGCACTCTCCTTCTTCTGGCTTGTCTGGTTCATCAGGCTAGAGCTTGGTGGTAGCAACGGTGGCACTTGGTTTTGCATCAATGATCTGTCTTCCCCTTTCTAGTTCTGAATCAAAGTCAGAACCCACATCTGATTCATAGGATTTCACTTCAACCACCAGGGACTGCTTTGAGTGGCAATCAATAGTGTTATGCCAAGGGCTCTTATGGAAGTCGCACCACTTCCTGGTATATTTCTTTGTCTTTCCGGTGTCCTTATTTTCTTGTAGCTTGGACTGGTTGTCTTGATACTATCCATCTTTTCTCTGTCCTTTGTTCTATGGGTTGGGGATGCCCTTTCTTGTCTTTTTCTATGAGGGGTTCCCGGGCCCGAATTGCCGTGTCTTTTGTTTGATCTTCTGCTCGATTTTGACAACATATTGGTAGGCAACACCCAAGGATGAGATGTACAGAAATTTCATTTCGGTCTAGATGTATCTATGCAGAACACCATGATACTTGAGCACCAGATGTCACTCTGAATCTTTGATACCTAGCTTGGTATGCAAGGTATGGAAGATATTTGTGAACTCTAGCACTACTTGGTCTCAATGTGGTCCATTTGGTATACAAGTCGTCATAACTTCCAACAGGGTGGTATTGTTCCTTAATGACATCCCTAAAGGATTCCCAGGTGGTCGTGACTATAAATAATGAGGGTTCCTCTGTTTCCTTTTTCTAACAAAATGTTTCTCACCAATCTTTGACACGAGGAACGACTTTGAGGAGCACAAAAGTAATATTTTATCTATTCGAAAAGTCACGGACAAAAAAATATCCTTCTAGTAGATTCAACCACTTGTCTACACCATCTGAGTGTATATGACCTTCAAATATAGGAATATCAAAGTTTATTTGTACCTTGAAGGGGGCGGTGCCTCCGCTCGAAGAAGATGCATCACCTATTGGTAGCCGCCGAAGGATTTGCGCAAAACTATCCATCATCTCATTCCTCTGTTGCATGAAGGATTCCTCAAGCAAAATTTGAAAGGATCTCTTGTCCCATCATATTTATTTTCTCCTGCCATGAGAGGTCGCTTGGGCATGAGAGAGCTTTGGTCCTCAAGAGAAACAAGCTCAGGACCCAATTCTTTGTACTCTAACCTCTTTGGGGACATGCATTAATACTACAAGGAGAAAATTGCTCTGATACCACTGATCTAGATTTTATGAGCATAACAAAATGACTACAGATTATTAACAGATGCTTAACACATAATAACAAAGATACAATAAATATGGTTTTCTATTCAACAAGGAAATAAGCTGAAACTATAAAATGCAGTGGAAAGCAAGCTTGCTGGAATGGTGGTGGCTTATCTATGAGAATAGATGTGATGGATGCACTCATTCCAAAGAAGAAGATTACAATGAGGTTTTGAAGGCCTTTTTACAATAAACAGGAGTGTAAAAAACCCTAAACACCCAAAAACCTAACCCTAGGAGATGAAGCACCAAAAGTCATGTGGGCCTCGTTTGGGTAAGTCAGTACATCAACTTCCCAAGGTCATAAATTTTGCATACGATCTTCGTTTTAGGCGCACGATAGCCTGTTGGAAAGATCTATCCGAGGACTACAACTATTGCCAAAAAATTCTTGATCAAAATTTTCAACTGCAAGATACCCCAAAAAACGTCGTTTAGGGTCTCAAAACGGATCCGAAAGTTCAGGACCTGGAAAACTGCTAAAAATAGTAAATTACCAAAATTGCCAGAAAGCTATTTTGAGCCATCTGGAAAAGGTGGGTGGCCACCGATACCCACCTGGATCATCAACAAGACAATTTCCAAATTTGTTTTCTTGACTGTCTACAAATGAATACATAAAACAATCATCCCCATGCTTATCATGGGATGGATCAGAAGCTACATTAGCACCTTCTCTTTCAATAAGTGGAATATAATCCTTTGCAAAATCATTATCATTTATGATATTATTAACTCTCTGCTCAAGATTCAAATCAACTATTTTCTGTTCATATTCACTGTCATGTTCTTTAGCATCCAACTCCTCATTTCAAATCTATTTACATGCTTGGATATTGTGTTGAATATCCTGAGCATCATTAAACATTTGCTGTAAGGACTTAGGTCTTCTTTCCATCAAGAGGAAATTCAAATCTGGATGAAATTTTTTTGCATAATGGAGCATGGAAACAACTTCAGTGGGTTGAATTTATTTGGGAAAATTGTAATAAATACTGGAAAACCTTCTCCTGAATGTAGAAATAGTTTCATTTCTCTGCCTTTTCAAGGCATAGAACTCTGTAAGCTGTAGATCCAACGATTTCTCCTTGCCCCAAAAATTCAAAAATACATTCCAATTCCTCCCATGGTCTAATTGTCTTTGGATGCAAATGTTTAAACCAGTATTTGGTATCCCCTTTCAAGGATTGAGAGAAGGCCCTCATACAAACATCATCATGATCAATCTCAAACAAATCTATAAAATGTTCAAAATCTTGGATGTGTTTTTCAGCTATGATGGCATTAGGTTCTTCATCAAACACAGGTAGGTGCTTATAGTGATTGGAGGAAAATCATGAAGGATGCGAGGTAATTTTAAAGGAATGTATCTATGCTATATCTTGGAGGGTGTTGGATCAAGTACAAGAGGTGGGACATCAACCTTGGTTTCATGAGGCCCATCAACTTGGCTATGGTCATCAAATGGCTTAGATGGAAGATTTTGATCAAAATCAGTGATAAACTGAGGAGATATACGGAGGAGGATATACAATTGCAATATTCTCATGATCATCATTTGAATGCAACAAGTAAAGAAAAAATTGTTTAGCATGTTCAGGAAAGGACAATATGTACTTAGTAACAAAAAATATTATGTCTTAGAAAAAACTCAACTTTAGGTACTTGTTTTCTCCCATGATGTCGTTTCATAGTTTCATCAATGGATCTCATCCTCCAGTGGAGTCTCTGAATCACATTTGAAGTTTGATTAGAGTCGCCAACGAAATCCTCAGGCTATTGAGTCTTTGGACAATGGTGTCGCCTTGAAAATTTTGAATTCTAGATACTTGAAAATGGAGTCACCAGGTGGTTGATGTACAACCTTTCTATGTCTGAAAATTTTTCACCATAAATACTTAGATCTGAACTTTGCTTTTTCTCCTAGGGAATATTTCACCTTCGTTCCCCGACAACGATGCCATAATGTTAGAACTCTGTAAATTTGTTCAGCTGATAAACAAACAACAGAGGTAACCTACAAACCAACTTTAGAGCTAGGTACTAGCCTGCTCATCTTAGAGAGGGATCTCTTGTGTCACTTAGTGTGTCTTTGTCAATCAATGTCTAGGTTTTTTGTTTTGGGGGGTTTTTATAAATTTGCTGGTAAGGAAGAGGAGGGACACTTAGGGCTATGGAGTCAAAATTCTGAAAAAGAATGAAAAGACTAACTGAACAGTAGAACTCTCCAGAAGATAAAGGCTAAGTGAGGCGATGAATCTAAGTTATAAATTGTAGTTTGCAGAGTGCAAGAAGAAAAATAAAACAAGTAACTGCATCAGAGCATTAATGAAATGAATTTTGAATTAGTTATGAAGAATCTAACACAGTTTAAATTGCTTAAACCAAGAGCATCACAAGATGAATTCTGGGCTTTTAAACTATCCAATTTAAACAGAAGACAATGTAAATGAAATTAAAGAACATGGGAAATACATATAAGGAGAGAAGACAAAGCTCATATCACCACCATTATAATATTTTCATAGAGACTTCAAAAGATTCTGCATATGTATTCAATTCAGCTCCAGAAAATTACAATAGAGTTCTGAACTACTAAAAAAAAGGTGCCCTTGCACTTCTGCTAACCACAATACATTGAAAACTTCTAATACTTATACAATTCGAGTTACTTCAGTGTGGAATCGATTACAATAATTGAAATGAAATGTTTCAACTTCTAAAAATGATTACAATAAATGCAAATGAAAGTTTCGATATGAAACCAATTACAATAATGAACAAGAAAACGTTTGGTAATTTGGATTCTAACTCCTCTGTCACCCTTCCTCTTCCACATTCTCTTTGAAATTTCACTTGTACTCTTTCAAATCTAATTTCATTTATCCATACTCTCCTTAAATATTTGGGAATAATATATTTGAATACAAATAATTCCCAAATATTTTTTATCTTGTAGAATTAAATTTCCATATTTTAATTCATGCCCGTGGTTTTGAAAAACCATTTATTGCTTTCTTCCCGTGGTTTTGAAAACCATGTCTTGTTTTGATCAATAAATATTTACCATTTCACTGTGAAAACTATTTACTGGTTTGCTTCCCATGGTTTTGAAAACCATGTCTTGGTTACCATCTTTGGTAAAATATTTTAATCCTCTTCTTTTACTTTTGTAAAACCTTTGGATAAACAATTATCCAAATCTTCCTTTCACATGCATMTTCCCATTTAATTATTTTCCATGGAAATAAACATTAATCTCTTTGCTTTKTAAAATTTAAATTTTACCTCTGCAAAACATTTTCACCGTGAGGAAGAAATTTTTTTATGGCATTGGTAACTCCATGATTTGTTTTGAAATGCATTCCTGGAAAAATATCATCATATGCCGCATGTTTATGAAAACAAATCACATATTAAATGTTTTCCATAGTATTTTAGGCTTGGGAGGAGTCGTTTTAACCCACACCACTTTTACCCTCGAAATGCATCACGTAAGAACACGTCTCCCTGACCAAAAATCACGGGTTAAATTTTGGCCCGCCTTCAAATAATTAACCTCCATTTACTTTCAACCCCCGAAATGTATGTGCGTCCTCCATCCACCCTTTGACTTTTCAATATTAAAAATTGAGATTCATGCCCATGATTTGATGTGAGGTCATGAATTAAATATTGGATTAAATATTAATATAAATATTTTAATATAAAAATATTTGTATTAATAATAATAAACCCTTTTTCCATTTTCTAAGGAATTTGGGCATATGAGGCTTATCACATGACTTTGTGGATAGGATAAGGGTGCTTAATCTTAATAAAAGGAATATTTTTAATTTTCAATGGGAATATGATAATAAAGGTAAAAATGAATGAAGTGATGGAATCAAGGGATTTAGATAAGCATTAAGGCTAGATATAGGTTTGGGATATTTTCCATTTTCTGACTCATGGAGGACATGACTATTTTGGATGATTAGTTGAGTGAAGGATTTAGGTGATGAGAGCTTGATGGAGCTGATGAAAAAGTTTTAAAATCTGAGTAGAAAGATAGCATAAGGACAAGATTCTTTGGAAAAATTAATACAAATTAGCATGTGATAACACAAAGAATGTCCTATTGGTTGAAGACTTGAAGCATAATCTAGTCAGTGTTAGTAAAATGTGTGATCAAGGAGATACTCTCATGTTTGACTCACAAAGATGAAAAATCAAAGAAGAAGGTTTAGGAAGATTGGTTGCAACTGCAAGAAGAATACCAAGTAACATATACATCATAGATCCACGAAAAATCTCCAAGTAAGAAAGAAACCATAAAAATGAAGTGTTATTAAGTGCTATATGTTCAGAGGGAGCAACCCCAAAGAAGAGAGTTACATTTTTCCATTAAACTTAGGGGGAGAAGCCCCACCTTTTTCCATTGATGTCAAAGGGGGAGAGAAACCAAGAGCATGATGATAGGGGGAGCATGAGTGTTTCCATCAATGACAAAGGGGGATATTGTTGGAAGATTGGTTGATGTCAACCCTAGCCATTGGATTTTGGACCCCACAATTGATCGAAGTAGATAGGCATGAAGGAAATTACGCATGCATATAAAACACCCATGGATGAATAGTATAATTCATGTTGCTTTCGGTGGTATGTGGCACGTCATGTGGATCCTCACGATTGAGGAGAAATGAATTTTTGAAGATGACAATGTGAATTGAAGTAGAAACTACATGTCAGCTCTAATGTTAAAAGGAAGTGACATAAAGGGTATAAATACATATCATTATACATTCATTTTAAACACACACAAGTTTGTTAATGAACAAGGAGTGAAACTTGGAGGAGTTTCAGAGAATAAATTGAGTAATATTATCTGCAAGATCAAAGTATTCCAAGAAGTAAAGAATTGCAATAATTGAATAAGTCTCAGGAAGCATTATCAGGTTCTATGTGATGGTTGGTTGATGGTGATAATTTAATGTAAAGTTTTATTATCTCTCATATATTCTTGGGTGGAAGAAAGGGGAAAGGATGGAGAGGTCAAACCTCTCCTTATATTAGAGGATTTTATCTTCCTTTTGGAGGTTCATCCCTCCCTTTATATTTGGAAGTTGTAGCTTCCCTTGAACAATAACTATTGATTATTTATCATATATTGTGCATGGTGTATTGTGGTGTATTGGTGTAACTCTTCTACTAGTGTTCATTTCTCATTGGATATAATTGAATATATAATCTGGTTGAAGTATAAGTTTTTTTTTTAAATTGTACTTGATACTAATTCACCCCCTCTCAGTATCAACAATTGGTATCAGATCATGTTACCTTCAACACAGTTTAACCACTAGAAGTAAGATCCTAAGAAAAAATGGAAGACAACATTCCAAATGGGGTTCAAAAAAGGAAGTGTAGACAACAACCTCTACATCAAGATTCATAATGGAAGATTGCAAACCAATTACCACTCCTATGCAAACCAGTTGCAAGTTGAGAAAATATGATGATTCAAAGTCTACAGACCAGAGGCAATACAGGTCAATGATTGGTAGCTTACTATATGTAACAACATCCATACCAGATGTAATGCAGGCAGTTGGATAGGTGGCAGGATTTCAAGCAGCACCAAAGGAATCACATGTTGTAGAAGTGAAGAGGATTTTTGGATATCTCAAAGGAACAAAATAGTTTGGATTATGGTATCCAAAAGGAAAGGATCTATCACTTATTTCCTACATAGATGCAGATTGGGCAAGTTGCATTGATGACCAAAGAAGCACCAATGGAGAAGCTTTCTACTTGGGTGAGTGTTTAGTATCATGGCTAAGAAAAAAACAATCATCAGTATCCTTATATACAACCAAAGCAGAATATATTGCAACAACATCATGTTGTACACGGGTTCTATGGATGAAACAAACTCTTATAGATGTACAGGTTGAGTATGATGAGCCCATTCCAATCTATTGTGATAATACAAGCACCATCAATATATCAAAGAACCCGATGATGCACTCTAAGACAAATTACATTCCAATCAAGTATCACTTTCTATAGGAATAGGTTGCAGAAAAGGACATTAGAGTTGAATATGTGGGCACAAAAGAACAAGTGGTAGACATCTTTAAAAAACTGCTTCCATGGGAATCCTTTGAGTATCTTCGCCAGAGACTCAGAGTAATTTCTACTCCAAAATGAATGCTTTTGAATTCTTATATTATATGTCTAATATTTATGTGAGGAAGCACCATAAAGAGGACAATTCAGGTCGAGAGATCACTTTCAGGAAGAGTTCAGTTAGGGGGAGTATCCCCAAGGACAGTTCAGTTAGGGGGAATAACCCCAGATGGAAATATACCTTTGCCATTGATGACAAAGGGGGAGATATTTATCAGATGCAGAGCACATAAGCATGGTTCCAGGGGGAGCGATGGTCCATGAAGAGAATGAGTGATATGACTTCAGTATTACATCAGAGTGTTTCCATCAATGCCAAAGGGGGAGATTGTTGATTAATTGGGTTGGTTGTCATTGATATCAACCCTTGAAGAAAGTTCAGTAGAGAATTCCGGTAGCACAAAGGTTTGGGTAATGGACCCAAGTTTGTTTGATGGATAATGGTATGAGTTTTGATATATATTTCAGGTAAAACTATTCTAGATGGATAGTACATGTCATGCCATTTTCGGTGGTATGTGGAACATCACATAACTCCTCACGGTTAGAGAGTTATGGCCATGTGAAGTTGGATAACCCTCATGAGTCATCTAGAAGCCCCAAAAGGGAAAAGTAGTCAAAGAGTTTGAAAAGAATAAATTATTTAAACAATAAAGTGAAGTGATGAGTGTACTATAAGTCAAAGAGGATGCAAAAGAAATTATTTAAATAATAAATTTAATGGAGAACTTACAAATTATGGAAAGTGGTTAAGTTAAGTGGACAAGTGGTTACAAGTGGGTTAACCCTAAAATAAAGAAAGTGGGTTAAGATGGTTAGAAGGTAATCTCTTGAGGAAGATACATAAAAATATAAATAAAAAGCAATGTTTTATCATTCAAATCACACTTGAATATCATTGAATATCTATTTGAGGTATATTAGTTATTCAATTTCTACATTGAATATCTATTTGAATATTCAGTTTCTACATTTGAGGTATATGTGATGAGATTAGATTAGTTGATGAGTATATAGTGACATTGTTGTATCCTTTTCATCACCCGAATGAGCAAAAGAGGGACACGTGCAAGTTCAGTTGGGTCAGCTGAACAAGATAAAATTTAGTGTAGGAGTCAAATGACTCAATAACATGAAATAAACAAACAACTAAGCTAACAACAATTAAAGAAACTAAACTAAAGTGCATAAGGAAATTAGAACCAAAATCAACCAAACAACTGACCAATATTCATGCCACCAATGGTTGATTGTATTAGTGGAAAAACACCAAAGAGAAAGGGAGACTTATGGGTCCCCTCTTCCTCCAAGGGAGGACTCTTGAACCCCAAATGAGAGAGCTCTTCTTACAAATAACAAACTAAAAGGAAATGGTGAAGAAATCAAAAGCTCATTCACTCAAGAGGTGATGTGAATATCCCAATGAAATGGTGCTTGTATGCTCCAATGAGGAAAGAGGTTCCTTGTAGGAGAATAGAGGCAGCATAACAATACAAATAGATTCTTGAAAATATAGTGCACCCATGGCCTCTTTTTATAGAAAATATTTGAGGCATTATCCAATGGGTCTTTAGTGTGAACAAGGGGCCCTTGAGGGCACCTTTAGGTCTTTGACCAGCCCCCCACTTGGATTCAGCTCAGATTTAGGGGTCAAATTAACTTGGGAGATGAACCAGAAGTGGGTGGGAGGCTGACTAGAATCATAAATGCACCATTCTAAGGTGTGAGGTGTGCGTGTTTTTTTGTGTACACAATCACGCATCGGGTGCATGTGTGCTTTCCCTGCATTTTCGACTAGCGCACATGTGTGCACTTCCTTTATTTTCTAAGTGCATGCTGATTTTATAACTAGTTGTATAGTTTTTTCCCTTTGGAAATAATTTTTTGGTCCATGAATGAACTAATAGGTATTTGGAGATGCTGGATTCCTGTAACCATTTGCGGATGAAATTTCAGTGATAACATATTCCCTCTGATGTGTGAGGTTAGGAGCATATGTATAGCCAAAATACATCAATGTTTGTTCTACTGAGAGTACCATTGTAAGAAAGAGTGTTGAGAGGAATTGCAAGAGCAACCCATTGGAGGGAAAGGGGAACTTGTGGAACCCAAACCTTTCGCTAGGTGTGAAAAATAAAATTGTGTACAAATGAGGCGAGAAGGCCCCATGCTCGTGTCATGTAACTCAAAATGTGTAAGACAATAACTGAAGCTGTATGTTGATGTAGATAACTGCAACACCCTCTAGGGTGGTTTGATAACGGCAGAGGACAATTCTGATGGTGAACCAACTCTGAAAAGAGGCGATGACACCTGTAAGAAGTGTCGATAATTCGCGGGCATTGATAGCCCAAAAAACTTCAGAGGTCTTCGACTAGTATAAAACAACTACAATAGTCGTAAAGTAAGACCCACTGTAACATGGGATTGTGTTGAAGTCGAATGTCATGGGGGTCAATGGCAACAAAGAGCAATGATGGTTATCTCCGTGCCATCCGAGTCTCATTGTAAAGGGAATGAGAGTTAAGATACTTTCTCCCTTTTGGAAACTGTGCTGGTGTCGACAGAAAGGGAGACATGACTCGAAGAAGAAAAGGGCTTCATGAAATCCACTAGATGAGATCATGAACTGATGAGGAACATAGACGAAGTCAGGAGGGGGTAAGGGTCAAGACTTCTATTATTTGGGGATATATGTGAAATATGAGTGGAAACAACCATGAAACTGAATCTAGCATCAGGGGGACGACTAGACATGGGTTAAACTATGTCTGTGATGTGACAAAGTGGACAAACTCAGAGATCGTAGGTACATGGACTGTGGGATACTCAGGGTTTATGGACAATGGAAATAAGTGTAGAATCTAATGAATGCCCCAACCAAGGGCGATAGGGGTTGCGTTGCTGGGAAAGAAGGTCACTAAAGGTGACAAAAAAAGATATGTAAATGCTAGAAACAAAGGCTTTGTACAATTACCAAATAAATAAAGAATAATTTGGGATAAGTGTGCAGATACAGAAATGGGTGCCCCAGTGTGAGATGGCTTGGACTGTGGTGGCGCAAGTTGTGTGGAAAAATGGTGGAGGGTGGGGGCCTCTTAGGTGGGTTTCTGTATGAGGTAAATGAATGGAGGGGGATCTGCAGATGGGCAAACATATTATGGATGAAATGGAGGGTAAATGATACTGCAAAGGTGCAGTCAAAAGTGAACCGTGATGAAGAACCTGGGAATCCATGTGGGAAGGATAGAAAAATGAGGAGAAGGAGTATGTGACTGGTTCTCGAAAATGCGTAAGAATATTGGGACTCCCATCCCTGGGGGGTGAAAGCAACATGAGTGTCAAAGTGAAAAAGGGGACTAGAATTGGGACAACTCATGTAGGTGAGAGTGCTACTGGGTGATAGTATTGAAATGTAGTGGAGGTGATAGTACTGCAGAGCTGGATGGGAGGATACTAGAGGCAAATGTTGAGGGTGTGACTAGGAGATGCAATCGATATTTATAGGGAATACTTACATTCCAGTGTCGATCATATACCTGAAGGGGATGTGTTGATGTGTCATGACCAAGTACTTGCACACATAAAAACTGAATACCGGATGTGAACAATATTTGAAGATAAATAACATATAACAATTATTCCTTCTTCAAAAGCATCGAGGGAAGGGATAGGGTTGTTGAACCAGTCGATATGCCTTGATGGGATAAAATATTTGGTTTCGATTGCATAGATGGAGTCTTGGATAGGGGGCCCAAAGGCTTCCTACGAGAGAAAGAGCGCTCTGTGATGGAGCACATTCCATGGGAAATCGAAGGTAGTTAATTCCTCGAGGATGTCTTCGTCGCAGTGGAACTGGCGAGAGTATAGGGGATCCAGTGTAGCAACATTGGTAACTGTCACCATGTGGTTGTCTTTTGGTGGTGAATATGTAGAGGGGGTGGCACAAGGAGGTTGCTATGGTTCACCTGACATAAACCAGATATCGCGATACTGTGGGTTAAAAATTGTAGTCGGGCGTAAGATTTTCGTGGGGAAATGGACCGGAGAATTGTGGGGATTTGGGGGAAAATATTCATACAAGTTATCCATGAGACATGGAGGAGTGGGAAGTGCCTCAGGATCAGGAGAGAT
>JASDQU010107940.1:85084-104066 GCA_032191745.1 Picea mariana | reverse complement strand
CCTTTTGTCTAAGGGAGTATATCATTTACGTGAGATTCTTAAGGGAGGCCAGGAGGTTCTTGATTCCCCATGAAAATACTTAAACCCATCCCTGGTCTGATTGGGGGGTTGGTTAATTCGCTAATTCACTTCTTCTTTCATTCCATTCTTTCCCTCACGCATTCATTCACTGATTTTTCATTTTTTTGAACCTTGGGTGGAGATATGCTGGCCCTTGGTTATGGAAGGGAGAAAATATTGAGGAATAAAATTGAAGTACGAACTACGCGGAAGGTACATAAACCAAGGAGGGGTCGAAGTGGTTAAAGAAGCAGAAAAGAAGGAGCGAAGCAAAGGAAAAGCTAGCCATTGGAAGAGAAGATCAAGGAAGATAAAGGATCGAAGAAGAAGGATTGTGGACAACTCAGTAAGTGGAAAAATACATCAACGAGTGTTGTGGAGCACCTTGCAGAAAAGAAGGAAAGACAGGCTGGAGAAGCCCTCAAAGCACAAGTCAATTTGACCTAGGGTTTAAGCACCTAAGGTTTTGGATCTATGGTTTTGACACCTAGAATTTTTCCATGTAATGTATAAATAAAGGTCTATAAGACCTGGGAGGGTGAGTTCTAGGTTTGTTCATTGATATTATGGTTGTTGTTGTTCATTGTCAAGTCTTTTTGTAGAGAGAAGTATTGAAATTGTATTGTAGGATCTTCAGTTGTGTGCGAAGATCAACCCTGCAGCTTGGTGCGTAGGGAGGGGAGAGAGGAAGATAAAGAGAAAGAGATATGCAAGCTAAGTGTGCATATAGAAATGTATGTTTTCATATAATATATCAAGAAACATAGTTCTGTGGATGTAGTCCTAAGGAGAGGGTGAACCACGTATATCTTGTTGTTATTTGTGAGTGATGTTGTGTTATTTGGCGTCTGATATACTGTTTTTTCATCATTGTATTAGATCAAAGATATAACTTGCGAAGTAGGCTTAAGAGAGATAAAGAATAACTAAATTGTTGTGTGGTGTTGTCCTGGATCCACTTTGCATTTCCTCTGGTTGTAGACACCTGCGTCCTTCAACCCCCTATTTCTACTTTGGGTGAGACTACATCTACTTCACAGGTGTTGCCAAAAGGGACAGTAGTTAGGGCTTGTTGGTGCACTATTAGAGTTGAACCCTGGGTCTGCCCCTGTGCCAACAAATGGTTCCTTAGTCGGGACCGATATATTTTTGAGCGAATGTCAAGGTGGTTCCCACCGAAGACAGAAATTCAGAAGTGGATAGAAGAACAAGAAAAGGACTTCAATGAAGCCCAGAACAAGAATCCTATCATTAGTAAAGAAGACTGGTTGGTAAGGTACATCTTCACCGACATACACGAGATTTTCTTTGGAGGAATTCATAAATAGTTATACGAGTGGTTATCCAGACTAACAGATACCCAGTTTGAGATTAGATCTAGACCACCTGTGATTTGGACAATGACGTTGATCAAGAAGGTCAAGAGAGTTGATAACACTGTGTCTAGATTAATGGATCTCTGGTTTGATAACACTATTGGAGGGTACATTACTGAGTTTTCCATTGACAGAGTCGAATCGTATAGTCAAGAAGAGAGGTATTTCTTTAAGGGACCTAGAGGAAAGTTCCTACACTTTTTAAAGCTGAGGATTAAGATGCTATTGCATGAGAAGAATATCCTGAAGATACAGTGAAGCTAATTTTCAAGAATTCAGACAATGATAATGATGCATAGGCTAGACACACGCATAGTGGGAGACCATTCAAAGAGGTTCCTCTTGCGAAACTATTTAAGAAAAATTACGGAGACGAGGGATTCTACAGTGGAGAAGAAGCAGATCTAACAGACGAAGAGTATTCAGAGTCCGCAAGAACAGAGGAAGTAGGATCTAAAGAACCTTGCCAAGGAGAACCAAAAACTTTAGGCACTGCACATACCATGAAAGTAAGTAATATCACTCCTCCTGTTGTTTTAGAAGCATTAAGAAACCAGAGTAATCAGCGTATTCAGAGAAATTAGAGTATTGTTACAAGAAGTTTAGTACATACTCAGTCAAGAAACCAAGGGAGACCTATGGTAGATGATATGAGGTTACCCATCTTCAGAGGAGATGGATCTGAAGATCCTAACCAACACTGGTTTTTATGTGAAGCTGTTTGGAGCATTAAGAAAGTCACCGACGATGCTGTTAAGAAAACTTATTTTAGTACTACCTTGAGGGATCGTGCTCTGAAATGGTATATGAAGTTTGTTTCAGGACCTGGACAACCTAAATTGTTGAATGCTATCAATACTGCATTGATTGTAGGATTCAAGAAACCTAAGTCAGAGTCACAATGCATTACAAATCTGAAAGAAATCAAGAAGAAGGTCACCAAACCTATTTGGGATTGGGAGTTTGATAAGAGGTTTAAGACTCTGATAGGTCGGTTGACTTTTCAGATCCCGGATGAAAAAAATAAAGAATGGTTCATCGTTGCTCTCCTGCCACATATTAGAGTTCCTCCGATGCCATATAAAGTCACTTCACAGGCTGAAGCATTGGATATCACCATGAAAATAGAAGCAACCCCTGTAGGAGAAGATAACCTAGGTATGAGCCAAATATTGAATTAGTTAACCAATTTATCCTTGCAGGTTGAAGATATGAAGAAAGATAATGGAAAAGAGAAAAGAGAAGATATCTGGTGTATTAGATGTAAATCAGAGGGCCATGACAAGGAACATTGTCCCCTATTTCATGAATACTTGGCCTTTGGAGCACCTAGTCATTTGAAGTAGGCTACTGTACCCTGGTGAGAGGTATGTAGAACTAGACATTACCCCGGGGAATGTTATTATATGAAAAAATATGTCGAGACACCTACCAATATTTATTGCACATTCTGTAAGTCTATGGGACATTATGAAAAGGATTGTAGGGATTATGAGCTCATGCATGAAATATCAAGGGATACATATAGAATTCAAGGGGAAACACATAAAGAAGGAAATAATGTGTAGTTAAACTCCCTAGGAAGAGGAAACTTCAACCCTCGTGGTGGATTCAAAGGAAGAGGATGAGGTGGAGGCTTGGTTCAAGGTAGAGGTCAGATTCTCTATTATAATTGTGCACATCTAGGACATTTGGAAAAGGATTGTCAGAACCCTTGTACCGCTTACAACTACTGTAACTCGTTCGACCATGTCATTGAATATTGTCCAGTGTTGTTAGCCAAACTCCAGGAGAGATGAGGAGGAAACCAAAAAGTACAATTAATATCAGCAGAACGTCGTGGTGAAGACCCCAGATTCATTGGTATTACTTGAGGAGGTGCTGTTACAGGAGAATACAGAGTGACTCTAGGAAAGACTGCAAAGGATCAGGGATCAGAAGAGCTGCAGAGAAGGCACAATTGTTTGACCCAAGGAGAGAGAGGCATACTTTTGAGGAAGAAAGGAAAGAATTTGTAGAAGGACAAGCTTCTTCATCTAAGGCACAAACAAAAGTAAGGAAATGTGGAATGGCCTTGGCATTTGATCAGTCTGCTAGGCAAGGAAAAGAGGTAAGCAAGCTTACGAAATTCTTATGTACTTTCATTAATTTGATTAAGGATGAAAGAGTTTTACAAGAGCTAAAATACTTGATAAGACAGTATGAGATAGGAAGGGTAGATCCTTTGTTGAATAAAGTAGTATATAAAGTATTGAGAAAGAGAAGGAGAAACAAGGAATACACCTTAGTGCTCATATTGGAGACTATGTTGTGGACTATATGGTCCTCGACTTAGGATGAAAATTCAATGTTATGACGAAGTAGACTTGGGCACTGATGGGAAAACCTAGACTGATTTAATCTCCTATCAGGCTCAGGATGGCTAATCAACAGGAAGTGATCCCCTTTGGAAGATTAGAGCATGTTCCTGTAGACATTCATGGGATAAGGACATTTGCAGATTTTGAAGTGATTGAAATTGTTGATGACAATTGTCCTTGTCCTGTGCTATTAGGAATTGATAGGGATTTCAACAATTCAACTGTTGTTGACCTAAATAAGAGAATAATGGAATTTGAGGGTAATGGCCTCAAAGTCATCGCACCTCTGGACCCAGATGAAGGTCGCAGATACACAAAAACTATGAGGGAAGAATATCGCACATATGATTTAGAGAACATATACAAACTGATAGCAAGACAACATGATTACATTAATCTACAACAAATGGAAATATCAGCTGGCAAAGTGAAAGTGCATGTTCATCAGATTCATAAGAGGCATTAGAAAATCGGTAGAACAGAATGTATGAAGTCTCCACACGGCAATGTGCCAGATTGACTAGAGCAGTTCGCTAGATTGTCACAAAAGTAAGTAATCTTCCAACATTTGATGGCTTGAATCATTTAGAGACTTTTCTAACTGAATTTAAGAAGATGGTACTAGTACAACAGAGGATGTTGGCACTGTATGAGGAATTGAAAGCCACACCAGCTAGATGGTGGGGAGCACATAAGAGGAACATATTGTAGTGGACACAGTGTCGCACCTTATTGACAGTGCATTTTTCAGACCAAGATGAAGGATGCAAAGTTCATTACACATGCTAGAGTTGTCCTAAGGACCACATGCGAAGTTGTGAGGAATCTTGGGGAAACATTCCTAAAGAACAGTGGGTGCATAAGTTCATTAAGACCTTGGATACTACACCTATCAACTGGTATCTTCAAGCAGAACTGAGCCTCATCACTACAGACTAGTATGAAATGACTCAGAACTTTATAGCTACATTTTTATTTGAGAGTTAGTACCCTACAATAGATCAGGCTTTACAAATTGTAAGACAAAATGTCTTTGAGGAGGCACCTAACCTCCCTTTTGATCAAGAAGAATATGAATGGACTGTGCCTCTTCAATATTTACACAAATGTTATAACATCAATGCTGATGAGGATGATGACCTTAGAGATGTAAACATTGCAGAAACTGAAGGTCATAGAGACATATAAGGACCATGGATTGAGATACCTTTTATTGGACAGTCCATTAAAATTAAGAAAGTTAATATTGGAACAAAGAAAACACAAAAATTAGCGAATGTGGGAGACTATTGGGATGATGCTACAAACAACAAGATCACATAACTCTTGCATGAATATCAGGATTTGTTTCCAACAAATTTCATATACATATAGAGAATTAAAGGGCCCATGGGAGAAATGAAGACACCCTTGAGACCAAATGCAAGACCTATCAAGTAGAGACCTTACAGATTGAATCCCAAATATAATTAGAAAGGTAGGATTGAATTGGATAGAATGTTGGAAGCAAGAATCATAGAACCTATTGAAGAATCTGAATGGATTAGCCCTACGGTGGTCCAAGATAAGAAGAAAGGAGAAATCATAATTTCTGTAGATCTAAGAAAGCTGAACGATGCATGTCTACATGATCCATTCCCTACACCCTTTACCGATGAAGTTCTAGATAATGTAGGAGGACATGAGGTCTACTCATTCACAGATGGATTTTCAGGGTATCATCAGATTATGATTGCTAAGGAAGATTGACATAAGACTACATTTGCAACATAATGGGGTTATTTTTAGTACATAATGATTCCCTTTGTTTTGAATAATGCACCAACAATCTTTTCCAGGGTGGTGGTTGAAGCATTTAAGCAATTTCTACACAAGTTATTGGAAGCATATTTTGATGATTGGACTGTCTTTAGAGTACCGAAAGACCATATTGAATGTTTAATATTGATGTTAGATAAGTGTAGGCAATGTCAGATTTCCATGAATATGAAAAAGTGTATTTTCTTTTCACCCTTTGGAGTGCTGCTAGGGCATATTGTGTGTAAATAGGGATTGTTGGTGGATCCTTCCAAGATTGCCATCATTATTGATCTACCTCCTCTCACTTCAGTTAGACAGCTACATAATCCATTGGGGCACATGAGATACTATAGGAAGTATATTAATGGTTATGAAAAGATAACAAAACATATGGAGAATATATTAAATAAAGATAGCAAGTTCTAATGGACAGAAGAAAGCCAATAGAGCTTCGACACACTAAAACAAAAAATGGTCACTGCGCCAATCTTGGTTTTTCCAGATTGGAGTAAGGAGTTAAATGTTCATGTCGATGCCTCATCCATTTCATTAGGAGCAGTTTTAGCATAGATGGGTGCAAGAGACATATACCACCCTACATCCTTTGCTAGCAGGAATCTTTCTATAGATGAAAGGAACTATACTACGACTGAAAGAGAAGGCTTGGATATGGTATACGCGTTGCAGAAATTTAGACACTATTTGCTGGGAGGACATTTTAAGATGTTCATTGACCACTCTGCATTGAAATACTTAGTCAACAAGATAGTGTTTGGGGGAAGAATATGCATATGGCTACTACTATCCAGGAGTACGAATTTGAAATTGTGGTCAAGCCAAGAAGAATGAATAAAGGACCTGATCACTTATCTAGGTTGGAACATGGAGAGGAACCTACTAGTTTGGAGGATACACTACCAGATGCACAGTGCTGCTCATCAGAAAAATATATTATCACTTCGTTGAGATATTTCATTTCCTATCCATAGGAATGGAACCTCGCGATTACACAGTCATTCACAAGAAACAGTTGGTAGTCCGCGCATCTGATTTTCAACTCATAGCTAGACAATTGTATAACATGGGACCATATGAGATCTTGAGGAGATGTGTTATGGAGGTAGAAATACCATTGATTGTTGCAGAAGTGCATGAAGGCATCACAGGAGGACATTATGCAGGGAAAGCAACAATGCAAAAGATTCTCAGAGATGGCCTCTGGTGGCCTGCTTTACATAAAGATGCTAAGGAATACTACAGAGCCTATGATGTATGTGAAAGAGCAGGTAAGCCTTCTATAAGGGATGATATGCCTTTAGCACTGTAATTAACATTACAAGTATTCGAGAAGTGGTCCATTGACTTTGTGGGACCTATTAACTCACCAGGAAGGCACACATGAGCTAGATACATTATCACTGGGACATAGTATTTGACCAGATGGGCAAAAGCAAGAGTCGTTAAAGACTGTATCGTAGCTACAACTGCACAGTTCATCTTTGAGGATATTATAACCAGGTTTGGATGCCCAAAGATCCTCATGAGTGATCAAGGCACACACTTCATCAACAAAACTATTGAATCCTTGACTCAGTAATTTGAATTTCATCATCATAAGAGCACTCCATACCACCCATAGGAAAATGGTACAGTCAAAGATTTCAATAAGATCTTGGAGACAATGCTGACCAAGATTTGTATTTTTAACAGAGATGATTGGGATTTAAGAATTCCAGTCGTACTATGGGCCTACAAAACTACTTGCAAGAACTTGACAATGCAGACCCCATTTAAGTTGGCATATGGTTTAGAAGTAGTGGTAGCTATGGAATACTTGGTTTTTAGTTTAAGAATTGCAACATTTACAGGTATGGATGACACAGGCCCTGTTCAAGACAGGCTTGCGCAGTTACTAGAACTAGAGGAAGATAGGTTCATTGAACGATTTCATCAATAGGTACAGAAAGAAAGGGAGAAGGCTTATCATGACAGCCATATCAAGAGGAAGGCATTCAAGGAAGGATATTTGGTATTGTTATATGACAACAAGTTCATGGAGAATCCAGGGAAGTTCAGGGCACATTGGCTAGGGCCATTTGAGGTTGCCTATGTTATAGAAGGAGGAGATTCATAGTTGAAGACCCTTAATGGAGAATGGAAAGAAGGTTTGGTAAATGGGAGACGATTGAAATTGTATTACGACAACCAACTGGCTCACAGATCTCAGTAAAATAAAAGGAAGAGGGGTATATGTACCAGGTGTAGTTGAAACTAGGTACCAGACACCAAAAAGACAGTCTGCACACAATAGGGAGGGACAAAGATCTACTCCATTCATTTTCGTCACTCGTTCATCTTCCTCATCCGTGTCTTGGCTTGGGGAAAGGAAACAAACTGCTAAAGATAAACCATGGTATCATTGGCTGTAGAGGTCATTGGTGTAATCCATCCATGACTTAAGGCCTACACATCTGATATGCATTGGACTGTGTCCTAATTTGCTCATAGTTGCGAGTCCTGAGAGTTCCAACATGGAGATTTTGGACCAATTGTGTTGGATCCTTGGAAGGAGGAGGATTTCCTGAGGGACTGCATGGCAGAGAAGGGTGGAGGTCCATTCTATTTGGTGGTGTAAGCTAGGTAGAAGAGATCTGGTTACTTGGATTGTTGTGAGTACTGGGAAAGCCTGTGAGAGCTTGAGAGCTGACTGGGTCGAGAAGCCAAGTAACACTCTGGAACCATCCTTGTGGATTAATATCCCTAGCTCGGGGGTGACACTGTTGTTGATATTTGGAGCAGTAGTGTCTACGGTTGGGTGGAACGTCCTTTGTCTTCAACTAGTTGGTGTCTTCTTTTATAAAGATATGTTCTCTCTGTTATGGTATTATTTATCTATATATGAATTTATTTAGATGAATGTATTCCACTGTGTATTTATTTATCGTTTAATTGAATCTTTAGAATATGCATTCTTGCCAGTTATTGTTGTGCATGTCGTTAGATATTTTCTTTTATGCATCCTTATTAGTTTAAAAAGGTATCAATAAGAGAAACAAGTCCAAGGGTGGGATTGAAGGTAGCGTACCCTGACCTATGGATGGCGGGGTTTGTTACACTTGTGTACAACAAAATGATACAATAATCTATTATGCTTCTGTTGTAGATAGATAAATTGATGATTTCTTCTTAATGAACCAGGACACTCGAATATTGCCTAGAAAAAATTCTCCACCACTAGTGATCTTTCTATCATCCACACTACCTTCCCATTTCACATGTGTATAATATGTGGGAATATATTTTTTACTTTTGGGAGACCATAAACCAAAATCCAATGTGCCTTTTAGATATCTGAAAAATCTATTTACTTCCTACACGTGTTTCCTTTAGTGCTACTTGAATCCTTCCAACTAACCCTACTTCCTACATAATATATGGCCTCAAAGATATCACATAAAGTAGGTTGCTCATCATTGATCTGTACATAGTTTGATTAGATTCTTTTGATTCATTCTCTTTTCTTAATTTGAAACTAGTGACCATGGGTGTGCTGATAGGTATACATTCTTCCATTTCAATCTTCTTCAACATCTCCTTGATATATTTGGTCTAAGAAAGGAATATGCCTTTATTGGTTTGAGAAATATACAACCTTAGGAAGAATGATAGTTTTCCAAGCATGGACATCTCAAATTATTTTTGCATTTCTTGTGCAAACTTTTGGCTCATTCTATCAGTATTACTTCCAAAATTGATATCATCCACATAAACCACAATGATTAACATATATTTATTCTTTATTTTGATTTAAATATTGTTGTATATTGTCACTCTTTTGAAACCTTGTTGATGTAAGTACTTGTTGAGTCTTCAATACCATACTTTGGGAGCTTGCTTTAATCCATATTTTTCTTTATTCAATATGGAAACACAATGTTCATTTTTTGATAATAAGAATCCTTCAGGATGTTCAATGCATAGTTCTTCCTCTAAATCTCCATTCAAGAATATTGACTTGATATCCATCTAATACACTTTAAAATTATTAAAACTTGCAAAAGATAAGAACATTATAATGGCTTCTAATATTGCAACAAGAGAAAAGGTGTTTTCAAAGTCAATACATTTTACTTGAGCATACCCTTTATAGACCAATGTTACTTTATTTATTACTACTTTTTCATCTTCATTTAACTTATTTTTGAATACCCACTTTGTACCAATCACAGTTTTGTTTCTAGGTATTGGTACAAGTCCCCATGTTTGATTCATCTAAATTTTATTTAACTCTTCTTCTATAACATTGACCCAATGTGTATCAGTACTAGCCTCTGCAAAAACATTTAGCATCTATTTTAGACAACAAGGAGAGATTTACCCATTCAGAGGTGCTTACCGATATTCTCTTGGTTTGTGTTCCAACATTTTTATCACCAATAATTAAGTCTTCTAGATAATTCTCCTACACAAACCTTGATGGGGTTTTTGTATCTTGGCAGTATGTTTCCTCTTCATCTTCTTAATTTTATTCTTCCTATTCTTCTTCATCTTCACCGTACTCTATTTCTTCCATTGGAAGTTTGTTCTTATGAGGTCTTGCTTCATCTATTTTGACATTTGTACTTTCAACAATATTTTATAGTTTTTTTTTGTAAAATATATATGCTTTTCTTCGTGATGAATAACGAAGGAAAATTCCTTCATAATATCTTGATTCAAACTTTCCTAGATCATCATCATCACTTTTGATGTAACACTTGTTTCCAAAAATTCTAAAATGTCTGATTGATGTTGGTCAGCCTTTCCATAATTCATAGGGTGTTTTATCACTATTGAATATGAGTTTCCCTCTGTTTAGAATGTAAAAAGTAGTGTAAATTTCTTTTGTCCAAAGTTGTCTAGTAATTTTTCTTCATTCAACATTGTCCCGACGATCTCTTTTTTATGTATTTTTTTTCTTTCAACTACTCTATTTTGTTGAGGAGTTCTTGCAGTTGCATACTATCTTTTTATTCCATGATTTTCACAGAATTCTTCAAATTAATTGGACATGGACTCACCTCCATTATATGACCTTAAACATTTGATTTTAATATTGTTCTCATTCTCAACTAAATCTTTGAATTATTTGAACTTTTCAAATACCTTAGATTTATTTTTTAGAAAGGAAAACCAAGTCATTCTTGTATAATGATCAATGAGTAGCATAAAATAATTCTCTCCTTGCAAACTTTTTGTTCTTTTTGGTCCACATAGATATGAATGCACAAGCTCCAATGGTTTGGATGTTGTATATCCTTTGTATTGAATCTCATCCTTGATATTTTTCCATGCTGACATTACTTACAAATAGTGTTTGAGGGTTATGTGATCTTTGACATATCTCTTACTACTTGTTTGGTGCTGATTTTTACCAGGTTGTCAAAGTTCATATGGCCCATTCTTTTATGTCATATCCATATTTCATCATTCTGCCCCATGAAACATTTTTCTCCATTAATCTCATCAAGAATATATACATTTTTTTTAGTTTTCATTGCTTTTGCAATCAACTTGCCTAAATTTTCCTTTCTGATCTTACATTATTGGGAGTCAAAAGTAAGAGTGTGTCCTTGGTCACACATCTAGATTATATTAAGAATGTTGTGCTTAAGGTATTCAACACAAATAAACTTGTGTACCTTAGCCCTTCCATTTTCAAGACTAAGAGTTCCCTTTCCAAATATATTTGAAGAGTCATTATCTCCAAAGGTAACACTTCCTTCATTATTCTTCAAGGTGATAAACTTTGTTCTATCTCCTATCATGTGACTTGAGCACCCACTATCAATGTACCACTTATCCCTATTATTTTGCGCATGTAGTTTAGCTTTTATGAACAAGAATTATTCTTTCTTTAGTTCCATTTTTTCATGATTTCCTTACATGATTTTTGGGGCTTCCTCTTTCTATTTTTTTTTTTTTTAATATTTTTTCTGAAATCATTTCTGCATAATTTTTCTATATGCCCATAATTACTGAAGTTATAGCATATATTGTTATAGTTCAACAAAGGGGAAAATGAGTTGTAATTTATTCTTGATAATCCATAGGTATCTCTTTTGTTGTCCTTCATGTAACTTATTTTCCATTTATTCTACAATATATTGCTTTATGACAAAAACCATTGCAAGAATACAAATAGCCAAAAAAAGAATTTTGGTACCTGATTGTGTGATTCCACCTTGATGGGAGAGTCTTATTGATTCTGTCCTTTTGAGAAATATTTTTCTCTTGTGGAACATTCTATTATTTCTTATAGTTGTTTTCAACCTTAATAGGTTTTTTGAGCACATCATCATAACTCAACTATTTTGAAGAGGTCGAGGCTTCTCTATTAGTTTCCTTCTTTTCGTTGTAACCAAGACCAGTCTTGTCAAATGGTGATCTTTTACAATTTAGGATTTCATTTAGGGTTGTATATCTCTTCTCAAATTTTATGTGGCTATTTATCATTCCAACACCTTTCTTAAGCAAATTATTTCATATTCTAGATTGCTCCAGACATATTCCTTTTCTTTTAGCTGGGATCTTACAAATTCTTCAATTCTCTTTTCCTCTTCTACTTGATTTTTTAAGCTGATGATGATTTTTTTAGTTTCATCAAAAGATTATTTTATACTGAGAATTTTTTTTATGTACTTCTTCATGTGCTCCTCTTTTTCCATTTCTTGTTCCTCAGTCTCTCTATTTCATTTAGAGCACATATGAGCTCTCCTTCAAGATCCACTTCAGCATCAATATCAATATTGTCGTCTTCTGTTGAATCTATGTTTCCATTTTATAGGACATCGATCTCTATTTCTAGACCCATGAAGATAATATCTTCTATTTCACTATAATTGTCATCAAAGGAACTATTTTACTCATTGGTGTATATGTTCTTCTTTGGTCTGTTGAACTTTCTTCTCTTTTCAGTCTTACTTTTCATGTACCTTTTGAAGTTGGAATCTTCTTATTTAATTAAATTTCTATAAGGACATTTAGAAGCAAAGTGTCCTATTTCCCCATAATTAAAACATTTAAAGGGAATATTACCTTTGTATATTCCTAATCCTCTTTTGAGATTTCTGAAAAAGTTGGATTCTTCCACATCTAATTCATTATCTGAGTTGTAACTTGTTTTTTATTCTTATGTATTTGTTTGTTTTGATGCTTTAAAGGATGCTTCCTTCCTTGATCAATTTTAATTCTTATCCTTTCTTATCCTCATTTCATATGTAGTGAGAATTCCATGTAATTCATCCATTGTCAGATTGTCTAGGTCCTTTATTTCTTCAATAGAAGATATGTTTGGATGAACTCTTAAGGGAAGTGACCTAAGCAATTTTTGCACAATAATGGTTTCTTTAACCTCTTCACCCAATCCTATGACAGTGTTGACAATATCAGCCACATGAAGGAAATAGGTTGCAATAATCTCTTATTCATTCATCTTAAGGGTCTCAAATTGTCCTCTATGAGTTTGTAATTTTTCCTTCTTGACCTTGTCACCCCCTTCATATATTCTATGTAAATTATCCCATGTCTCTTTTGATGAAGCATGATGCATGACTTTGACAATTTCTGAATTTTCCAGACAACTCAGAATTGCATTATTGTATTTAAAATTATTCTCATTGACTCTATTTCCAACTATATCAATAGGTGGAGTTGCTGGAGTTGTGTAACCATTTTCAACTACACTCAAAATGTCAAACCCAAGAGCCATCAAGTAAGTTATCATTTGTAACATCCCCAACCACCAAAAGGCTAGAAAGCATCACTACAGGATGTCCCCAACCACCAACAGACTAGGCAATTCCACTTTTGATCGTCTCTCTTTGCTCTTATACCAACTTATATTTATATACATATCTATCCAATGCGATTTAATCAGTTATATCATTCTGTTCATACATCTATTCATGCAGAAACAACATTTAAACATACATGAAAAGCATACAAACAACATATTATAATAATACACAGATTCATGTAGAAATAGAAATAAGCCTACACATACAACATATATGATATATTTGGGAATTACCCATCAATTATAATGCATGTACAATTACACAACATACAATGAACATAGATTTGGTACTTATATTTTAATAGATGACCACCAACTGCGTCCAGACATTCCACGAACCTCCCAACCTTAGACCACGCTTCTCATCACGCTCAGCAGTGGGTCACCCCTGAGCTGGGACTAAATTCCACCATGCAAGGGATTCCTAGGATTGGCAAGGGATTCCTAGGATTGGCAAGGGAAACAGGAAAGTCTCAGAGATCAACGAGAAGGATTTTTCTCCTAGGAGCTAGCTCACACTGACAACCTACAACCTGTCATTCCCCACATTCCTATCCAACCCCAAGAAGTGTGCCCCTTCTCTGCTCAAATTCCTTTGGCTTCCCCACTTTCCTTCCAAGGCTTCAACAATAGGCTAGACAAGAACTCTTAGAGAACTATAGTTTTAGTTGGGCTCGCTCTAGGAAAATCGCTTCCCCAACAACCTCTCTCACCTGGAGAGAGTTGCTTATAGGCCTGACAACCTTCTTCTTCATTCCACGAGCCTAACAACCTTCCTTTTCAAATCCACATGCCTAGAGACCTACTTCTTCGATCCAGCTCCTAAGTCAATTTGAGTAAGGGTGATGGAAAAAACAAAGCTTGGTATAGAACATATGATGGAAGCAAGCCACACTCAGTTGTGGAACTACATTGGAAGCAAAAACAAACCGTTAAGGCATGGTATGGTATCAGGAAAAGTACAGGTGCATTGTACTTCACAAGAAAGGTACATGATAGTTCACAGTGCTTGCAGGTTACAGAGGTGCATGATAGATGCATAGGTCAATGACAAAAACCATGGCTCATTGCATGAATCAAAAATTATGGAATACTTGCGAGAATCATGAGGGTCGCGAGAATGGTGAGGAAATGTGAGACTAGTGAAGGGACCCCCAACGAGCTGTCTTTCCCAGCTATAAAATGCATGTGCCCATATTGACACATGTCTTCATGAGGCTGCATGAGCTCCACTTAACACTCGTTCCCTTTCCCAGGAACTTAGGACAACACATATTATGTCAATCTTAGCCTTTTGGAAACAATAATATAATATTATTCCTTTAGAGGTAAGCCCTCTAGCTTAGATCCTATTCCTAGACACTTATCCCCTTCCCTTACCATTCCTAGTGGAGCTTATTCCCCCCTAACTCTTTCTTCATGGTCGGTCTATAGGCAACGATGTAATTTTATTAATTATATGAGTGTTTACATATGAAAAAATAGGCTCACTGGCCTTAAGCATCTAGGATCTTCGGCCTAATAAACATATAAGTCCTTCAACTTATAAAAACTTGGCTCACTAACCTATAAAAATAATTACAATTCAGCAGGGGATTGAACTTTGGGTGTTACAATCCACTCCCCTTATTTTTACACTATCCTCAGTGCAATTTATTTACACAACAACAACAAGATTTCCAAAATCTTCAAAAAGATGTGGGTACTCTTCCTGCATAACATCCTCATGCACCCATGTTGCATCCTCAGGATCGTACCAGGTCCACTGAAATTTTACAAGCTCTATGGCTCGATTCCGGAGCTGTTGTCTTTTCCGGTCTAGTATGCACATCAAATGCACTTGAAAAGTTCTTTCTTGTTCCACCTGAATCACATTCCAATCAATAACATGATTAGCATCAGTTATATATTTCTTAAGTAATGAGACGTGAAATAAATTATGTATAGACATAGATATAGGTAATAAAAACATATAAGCTACTGTATCAATCCTCTGTAGGATTTCAAACGGTCCACAATATCTAGCTTCCAACTTGGAACAGTTTCCCAACTTCAGGGAACTTCTGTTGGATTTCACTTTCAAGAAATCATGATCACCCACTTTAAATTCCTTGTGAGTTTTGTTCTTCTCAGCATAGATTTTTTTTCTGTCTTGGTAAGCCTTCAAATTCTTCTTTATCTTCAACATTTTCTCTTCCATTTCCTTGAGAAACTCTGGGCCAACCACTTCCCTATCATCTAGGTTGTCCCATCTTACTGAGGTGTTGCACTTTCTAACTTAAGTGCTTCAAACAGACTCATCTTCAGTGATGCTTGATACCCATTATTGTAGGAAAATTTTACCAAGTGTAGATAATCTTCCCATTTAGATGGTTTTTCCATCACATACATCCTTAGCATATCCTCTATCACTTGGTTCACCCTTTCTATTTTCCCATCAGACTCAGGATGATAGGTTGTGATGAAGTTTAGATTTGTTCCGAACCCTTTGAATAACCCCTTCCAAAACTTTGAGGTAAAATTTGTGTCTCTGTCAAAGACTATTGTCTTGGTTATGCCATGCAAGCGTGCTACTTCCCTCATATGAATATCAACAACATTGGTTGCCTTGTGAGTAACCTTCATAGGAATGAAATGGGAAACTTTAGTAAGCTTGTCCACCACCACCATGATTGCATCATGTTGCTTGCTTGTTCTGAGAAATCTTGTGATGAAATTCATTGTCACCACTTCCCGCTTCCACTCAGGAATGGGTAATGGCTGCAGTAACCCAGCTGGGTGTCTATGCTCAGCCTTGACCCTTTGACATTCCAAGCATTTAGCCATGTATTGAACAATCTCCCTCTTCATTCCTGGCCAATAAAATTGGCTCTTGACTGTTGAAACTATTTTCTGCTATCCCGCATAAGGTACATTGTGCATTTCTTTTAAAATTGCACTCCTCAATTCAGGAGAATTGGGTACATAAAATTGGTTTATGTACAAGAGAATTCCATCAATTCCCAATTCATAATCTTCAACCTTTTGCTGCATTCGACCTTGCTCCAATTTTGTTACCAATTCCATGTATTGTAAATCTGATTTTGCATCCTCTAAAATTATGCCTTTAACATATTTCTGATATAGGATAATGGTTGTAGCATGCATTTCATGGACTCTCCTACTGAGTGCATCAACCACTTTATTCTCCTTTCCTTTGATGTGGTTTATATCAAAGTCATACTGACAAAAGAATTCCAACCATCTGCTCTACTTGGCATTCAAGTGGGTTGATCAAACAAATACTTCAGACCATTATGGTCTTTCCTAAAATCAAACCTCTTTCTCATGAGGTAGTTTCTCCACTTATTCAAGGTGTGCACTATGGCTTCCAACTCCAAATCATGAGTGGCATAGAGCCTTTCATTCGCTTTCAATTTCATAGACTCGAAACATATCACAAATGTGTTTTGACTAAGGACTCCTCCCAGTCCTTATTCGCATGCATCTATGAAAACCACAAACTCTTCATTTGGGTCTGAAATCCTCAAAATTGGAGCACTAGTTAACAACTGCTTCAATTGCTGGAAGCGTCTTTCACATTCCTCTGTCTATTGAAACTTATTCCCCTTCCTTTACAAGGAAGTGATGGGATGAGATATTCTCGAATACCCTGCAATGAACCTTTTGTAGTAGCCAGCTAGACCCATGAAGGATCTGACTTCTGTCACATTCTTAAGTGTTGTCTACCCTTTAATGGCCTCAATATTTTCAGGGTCCACTGCTATCCCTTCTTCAGATATGATATGCCCCAAATAATGATTTTTTTTTTAATATGTGTCATCTGAGACTCCTCATTGAAAAGGTAATGAGAGTCAAGATATTGTCTCCCCTATGGAAACTGTGCTGATGTCAACATGAAGGGAGACGCGACTCCAAGAAGTAAATTACTTCGTGAAATCCATTGATTAATAGGTGATATCAGGTACTAATGGGTAACATGAACGAAGTCAAGATGTTGTGGGACTCAAGACTTCCCTTGGTTGGGGAATTTTATAAGGATTACTAGTGTTGGTCCTAAAGTCTGCATCTGACTGCTAAAGGGAAAAACTAGGCCACCTCAAGTTTGTAATTATTGATTTTTTACAATTAGGTTTGGTTGGTAAGCTTAAGGATAGGTTTTCAAAGATGGTGCTCTGGTAGGACAAGCCACACAATATAAAAGTAGGTTCTCCTTTGCTAATGGTATGGGTATTAAATGACAATTGAGGGTATGAAAATACAAACACAAACAACAACAACAAACAATGCAATGAATCACTTGCTGTGTGAAAACTAAGACCTAAAATAATATCTCAATATTTAAACAAATATCTAGATGCAAATCATTCAACAGGTTGCAAAATAGTGCATCTTTCGTTGAACAATAGTTGTATGACAGGTTGCATAATCAGAAAAAGATAAACTAAAACAATAGATGAAAGAATAAGGAAATGTACATTGCACACATCATAAAATCTGCATTCAAGATAAGAATCAACAAATAAAGATTTGAGTAAGAGAACACAATTTTCATCAACATATAGTCACTAGGTAGAAAATTTTATAATTAACTGAGCATGTACAATTATTTTGTTGCTTCTACTTTCCTTCCAAAAAACTCCCAACCCTTAAAACATACAAATACTGCATATTTAACAGAGTTGCAGAGGTTCTCGTCCATCTGGGACTGGGAACTAACTCTGGATAACTAATTGTAGAAAAAATAATTAACTTAAATAAAACATTTGCATGGAGTACAACATGTATAATTCACACCGGACTTAATAAAAAAGAGTGGTTCTTATCACACACAAAATACCACTCATTTAATTAATCTAACAGAATCCTGGAATTGATCAAATAAAAACTGCTATTGTCTCTGAGACTGAACTGATGCATGCACTGGATGAACTGTGATTGGAAGAAAAATTAGGAGTGACATAACAAGGTTCTGTCTCGAGTCCTGGAATGCCTTCATGATGTTTGATGATTCTGGAGGGTAACCGACTGCATGGGCAGATCTTCTCTTGATCCGCTTCTTCACTGAATTTCTGGAGCATTCTGTAACTGAGACCGAGACATAACTCTATGTATGTAACTGAGCCTTGATCATTAAGTGCAGTTCATTTCGACTCGTTAGATGCCATATGTACTTTCAAAAAAATTTGTTGGAAAGCTCATTGGCCCAACGATCATGGAGGGAGATGTGGAGCCAAGTGTCCAATAGGAGATGATACCAGTGGATGTAGACTACATGGATGCATATGACATGGAGAGAGGAATCGATAATGTGAGTGGAGGTGAGTGAAGGTGACGTGGAATGACATGCAGGCAGGAGGGGATAGGTGGCGTGTGGTGAGAGGAGGGTTAGATACATCGGAGGTGATAGGAGTATGAGTGGAACACATGTGTAAGGTGGTGATAGGTGGGAGTAGTAAGTGGAGGTGAGTGGAGGACATATGGTGCACGGTGAGAGGGGCGATATCAGGAGGTAGTCTAGCAGGATTCCAGAGGGGGGGTAGGTGGTA
>JASDQU010107940.1:63573-80864 GCA_032191745.1 Picea mariana | reverse complement strand
AAATACGTTATAATTTTCATAAATAAGACCAATAACTTTCATGCCCAAAGGTTTAATGGAGGAATACATCCAACTGCGTAATCAAGGTAAGATAAAGATTAAGAACATAAGTTTGATAAACCTTTATCAATCATACGATAAACCAGTGATCAAATATCAACCAACAAATCAAAAAGACGACGACAGTATAATCAACGAGATAGGTGTTTTCACATTTGTAATTGTGAAAATTGAGTCGAAATTGAATTGTAATGGTTTGAAAAAACAAGACACATGTCCATTAACACAATGCGACAATGATTTGTCATGATACCGCAAGGGGTGTAGGCATCTTTCGAGAGAAATACCATAATTGTGTAGGCAGTCAATATTCTGAAGTTGTTGAATGGGAGAGGGATGAACAAAGTTAATGTCATCATGTGGTTGTCTTGGTGGAGGAGCAATCTGCTGCGGAGGACAAATAAATGGAAAATATGGATTTCTTTGTGGAGAATATCCATATGGCATGCAGGAAGTTGAAGCACTTCCACTGTTTTTGAGGTTATATGTGGGGGTTGAGGGTGAACTTGTAGTTGGTTGAGAGACCAGATGCATCATGGGTATCGGTGAGGGTCCACCCATTGGTGGAGGAGCAGCAACAGGATATGACTATTGGTGAGTGGGAGGAGGGTAATAAGACATACCTCCATATGGATGTGGATATTTAGGTGCACCATAAGTGGGTGACAGGTGGTCGTAAGGGTTGATATGGGTCATAGAACCAATCAACCCATCCATGACATAGGACATCCCAGGTGTTTCCTAGCCAAATGGTATGGGTCTAGGTGCATCATGAAATATTGTGTATAAGTAACCTGACTAAGAATAGATGAGGTCAAATTTTTGGGCCTTGCTGATGGATTCATCTTCTTATTGAGGAAAAGTGGATGCTACATCCTTGGAAATAACAAAGACAAGTTATTTAAGAAACCAATCAAGACGTTGTTCTTTGGTAGTTTTTGCTTTACACAAACTACGTCGTCGACACCATTCATGGATGTGGTCATCTATATGGATAGAAGTGGTTTGTTTGAACTCATAGAGGAGTTCTAAGCCAGTATCATGACACACTGGTAGTTGGAAAAAGGATAAAAAGGCCTTGGCCAATGATTCAAAGGTCACATGGGACCTTGATTTTTTGCCCACATACCATTTGGCTGATGAGCCCGTGAGGGTTCTTTGAAACAATGTTAAGTGGATGGAATCATCCTTGATGTTGTTTGAAGAGTACTATAAGTGGAAGGTCATAACATGGTTGGTGGGATCTTCCCCTGGTTTTCCTTCAAACTTTGGAATATTTGAAGGTAGTTTGGTAGGCATATTGGGCCATGTGGGGTCATGTAAAATAGGATCATTCATGAGTTTGGTCAAATAAGGAATGTTGAGGGATGCCAAGTATGGAATAGGGATATTTGGCAGAAGATTAGTTCCAACCATCATGTGATTAGGTAGTGTACCTATCCCTTGAGAGGGATTCAGTGGGGTGGTACTTCTCCCTTGAGAAGAAGTTTGACCCCTGCCTCCTTGTGAAGGATAAAAAATAGATGGATGGCCTTGGGAATTTGGCCCAAGCAAATTGGAACCAAGTAAAGTTGATCCTAAAACAGTAGCACTCACTGGGGTGTGAGATGGTTGAGTCGATGATTTGGAAAGATTAGGGACTCCTCCTAGAATAGGAGGGAGATTCTGCAAGGATCTAGAATGACGAGGATTATGTGGTTCCCATATGGTTTTTTACTAGAAAAAGTGAATGTGTGCAAATGGTGACAAGAGAGAAATAAATGAACAAGACATTTGTATATTTTTTACCTTCACAAGATAGTATAACTCAAAATTGCATGTAACCAAATAAACGTCATACATAAATCAACTATAAAATGAACAAGCATGTGGATAGGTGGATTTTTTCAGCATGGGGGAACAATAAAAAAAAAATCTCATGTCCTAAAAGACCTATCATCCTTCCTCTCAATTCAACACTGGGCCTTCCAATTGCACTGAATAGTGGGGTTTGAAGCCGCCAGAAGAGGAGCTAGTGAAGGTTGAAGTAATCAGTTATAATGAGGGGTAGAGGGTGCATATCTCGAAAGAGCTAGCAATATTTCCCAATGTCCACACAAAATCTGATCAAGGTGCAATTGCAGACCACAACCGCCACCTGGGTGGATATCCTAAGTGTTTTCACTAATTACCTAGGTCAAAGTACAACATTTAAATTTGCGGCCTAAAATATGGGTCACAGGATGGATGCCCTCACAAGAGTTGGGTGACTCGAGGAGGGATGCGCAGAAAAACTAGACCTTGTCCTTCAACCCTTCATGGGTATCTCCCTTCCTTATGGTGTAGGAAAACTTGACTTGGAGGATTTGAATGTTCCCTATTTCTCAACTTCTATTGTTTGAAAATGTGAGAACCTAATAATGGGGGGTTATTTGGATGCCTACCCCCGAGATCCTACCTAGACTAAAAATTTATTTTCTCACCTCTTGTGGAGGAAAATTTAGTGAGTTCTTAGAAATTTTTTAGATGCAGTGGGTTGAGAGATTGGGGTCATGGACCAACCTCATTTGATTTAATTGGGTGTCGATAATTTCCAAAGAAGTAGTTGGATCTTTTAGAATTCCTTTGGAGAAAACCAATTTCAACCTCCACTATTCTAAATAGAAATTATGTGTGCGTGATGAGTGGCTTTGTGTGAAATAAAGTGAAAAGTGTGCCAATATATTAATAAGTTAAGTGTGAGATTGCAACATGTGGAATTCATGTGCTTCTTACAAATCTTCTTACCTAGCTTACTATGTGTCTTTGGTACAACCTTGCGGAATATTTAACCCCCTAAAGAACTAGCAATGTGGACATATGAGTCCTTACAAATGCTTTAAACTCCCTAAAATGTTGTCTATACTAAGAAATCTTTGAAACTGTCTTAGAATTGTAGACATGTGGGAATGTATGGGCCCATTACTTTGATCTTTAAACTTTCTTAGAGAGTGAGCTAAACTAAGAAAACATTCTAGAAACTATCCTAAGATTTAAAACATGTGGGCATGTATGGGCCCTTACAAAGCTTTAAGATGATTTCAAAAACTAAGAGGAACCCTAGGGAGGCTTTGTCATCTCCTAAATATTTTTTAAGGGAGATGAAATGTCCTTTTAACCACCTTTTTGATTCTTGAGATCACACAAGAGTGCGGGGGAAGAGCATACTGGAGGGTTAAAATTAACTTCTAGTCCCAATTTAGGTGATTGTGTATGAAATAAATAACTTCAACTTAAAAATTTTAAAGCCAAATTTTCCATCCACATGGAAACAAAGAAAAATAGGAGAATAGTGATTCTTTTTATCCCTAAGTGCCTATGTTAGCTAACCTTTGTTATGGAAAAGAAATCTAAGTGGAATGTAGTTTCCTTACAAAGTGCAGGAAAATAAAAATTTGAAGGCTATGGGCACTCAAACCATTCATAAAAACCCTTACAATTTGAAAAACTGGACTTATGCGTGGGTCACAGTTCTGACAAGCATGTAGAGGGTGCACAATGCACAAAGTAATGAAACCTGTTTCACACATAGTGCGTAGAATTCACATCCGTGGGCTTGAAAAACCATGCACTTCCTGTCACTCATCGGGGGAGAAATTTCCAAGTGAATTACTCCTTCCTCAGCTCTGAAGTTTGACTTTGGTAGGTTGGGATAGGCTAGTTTTGGTACTTGCAAGTCAAAAAAATCAAAATGAAGTGCTATCAAGGATGAAATAGGGAGGAATTGTATACTGATCCCTAGTATGGTTGCCAATCTGTTGTGTTGGTTTTGTCACTTGGGTGAGAAAAAACACAACACTTGCATGTTTACATAAGCTTCCTAAACAAGACAAAAGTTTGTGAGTGGGTTAGCTAAACCAAACACACATGAAAAAAAAAAAAAAACTAAAAAAAACTAAGAAATAAATGTTATAAATCTTGAGAAACTTAGAACCATGAAAATCAACAAATGACCAACATATTTCTAACAATGGATCAATAGATTGATAGGCAAAACACCGTAGAGAAAGGTAGGGAATTATGAGTCCCCTGTTCCTCCTTGGGAGGGCTCTTGAGTTCCCTAATTGAGAGATGTTCTCTCCATACAATGGAAGAAATGACAAATGGTGAAGAAAAATAATCCCTATTCCCTCAAGAGGTGAGTGGAATGACCTATTGCAATGGTGCTTGAAGGATTCAAAGAGAAAAGAGGATTCTCAAAGAATAATTCTTGCAGCATAACAATACCTTGAAGATCTTATTTTCTAAGCACACCCATGGCTCTTATTTATAACATCTATTCATGGAAAAATGTAATTGGTTCATAGTGTGAACAAGGGGCCTTTTAGGGCACCCTATAGCCCTTAACCAACCTCCAAGCTAGATTTCGCTCATATATGAGTGTCAAGTCATGTTGGGGATCGGACTAGAAGTGGTTGAGGGGCCGACAAGATCCATAAATGCGTCGTTCATAGAAGTGCATAGATTTTCTCGTAGACAGTCGTGCATTTTACGCATATTGCACATTGAGGCATGTGTGAGCCTGCACAATATGTGCATTGTGCGCACGCTTCCTTTGGTAAATCTACGCACTTTGATTTTTGACCCAATTATATAGTTTTTTGCCTTTTGATGAAATTTGGTACTGTAGGTGGACTAATTGTTGATGGCATTGATTTTTTTCTTCAACCATTGTGTAAAATGTTGTGGACAATTTTTAAGTGATAAAATTTTTTGAAGGTGTAGGAAATACTGAAGCCCGAAGTCCTAGAGCTCTTTCTGGCTATAGATCATGACAATAGCCATGGGCTAGTGATCCCTGGACTCTCCAAGAATTCTACACTTTGGTGTTCAGGAGGATTAGTGTGTTGTGTTGTTAAATCCTCCGAAGCTCAAAGATCTGGAGCCGGAGAGCACCAGAGTAGTTCTCCAGTTCGATGTTCGAGTGATTTATAGTGTTTTTTTGTAAGATCTTCCGAAGCTTGAAGCTCTAGAGTGCTGGAGTAACGAAGCACCAGAGCGCCAGTCCGGGAGTTAACCAGTTTGACGTTCAGAGGAATTAGTATGTTGAGAGGTTAACACTCCTGAAGCCCAAAGTAGCAGAGCATCAGAGCTCCAAATCTCCGGATAAGTGCCTTTCAACTAAGATCTTGGTGCCATCCCTTACTCACATGATATTTTGGTCGAAGTTAAGGGGCTAGTTCCCGAAATTTGGATTTTGAGGGGAAAGGAGGCTAAGGGAAGTAACCCATGGGTTTCTAATTTGTACAGACCTAAACCTAAGGGGGAACTAGAGGGGCCTATGAACATTTAGAGAGGATCCAGTAGGGGTCCGAGAGCTAATTTAGCTCCACCAGAATGATCCTAGACCTGGAGGTCGTACGAACCCCTAGGAGGGGTGTGGGTTTGCATCAATTTTGTATGTTTCTTAATGAATCTATGATTGAGGTGGATTTTTGTGTATAATATATTTTTTTTCAATAAATTTTTTTTCCAAAGATATGTGTTCCAACAACTAGGTCGATCTGCAGGAGTCAAGAGCGCCAACCTCCTAGAAATAGGGGATTGTTTCTCCTTGAGTGATATGCCAACCAAATATCAAGGGGAATTATCTATACCTACCTCCAAGAGTGCTCCTTGTGCATTTATGACCCCTTCTGATCATCAAAAATTCAAAAATATAGATGTAAAGGGATGAGATGCCTCATTTACTCTTTGATTTCCTTGGTTTAGGAAGGGACATCAAAGTCTCTAGTTATATATAAGCCTATAGTCTAGGAGAGGATATATAAATAATTCTGGAGAAGTATTGTGTGAATATTTTGTGAATACTTGTACAGACAACTTAGAGCTTTCCTACTCCTAATGTATTACTGATATTTATGAAACAAATATGGTTATTCTTTTAGTCTATTAAGGTTTCTTTTAGGATCCTTGTGCTTCTTGGGTAGGGACCATCTAATAAGGCTCAAGGACACTGCTACTGCTTTTGTAGTTTTTCATGCATATTACTTAATGATTAGATAGTATTGCATTCTCTCTTAAAGTTTAATATTTTTTAGCATGATCAATTTCATCTTTGTTAAGATTATGAATAATCGGCTAGTTGCAACAACATCCTATAGAAATGTTCAATAACATTTTGGATCACTCTTCTGTTCCTGTCAAGGCCAAAAACCTTAGATTGACTTCATTTATGTATAGTATATCTTTTTCCATGCTTTTAAATACTTTCACTACCTTTTTGGACTTCATTTTTCTTCTTGTAGGAGTTTCCTATAGAAATTGTATAGTTCTTGTAGAACTGCATAGTTCCTATAAAATGTTCTTGTATGTATGTTTTAGATTCATATTTTGACTTAGCCTAATCTTCTTTCCTAAAGGCATCAATAACAATAAAATGACATTTAGATTGATATTGATCAAAGGGTTAGCTTTCTTTATCCATGCATTGGTATAACTTTACTTCCATTACAGTTTTTTGTCATAGTTTAAGATCGTTACTTATATTACACTTTTTTTGTCATAGTTTAGATTGTATTCATCTTTGTGCTTCAATATTGACTTTTTTAATTTAGTACTCTTTAATGTAGTTAGAATAAGTTATTTTCATGCATCTAGATTAGTTGTACTTTCAGATTGGTGTGTTTCCTTCAATTAGTTCAGAGCATCTTTCTATCATTTGATTGTCCTGCACACTTTCATCCTTTCATCAACATAAAACCTTTTCTATTGACAATTTCATATTGCACATACATTGCGTAGCACCTCTTGATTTTTTACAAACCTCGGGTTGACAAGTAAAGTAGGAGACCAAGTGTACAATAAATCATTGTTGTTATTCCTGGGAATATCACTTTTTGTCGTCATTTCTAGGGAGGTGTTCAAGTTTGCATGTTATTTTATTTTTGTTTTCTTTTGTGTGAATTAGAGAAGTAAAAAAAGGATACCTCAATCACAAGGCCAACCTGTCTATTGAATTTATGTAGTGTAACAACCTAAGTTATTTCACTTCATGTGAGTATTGATATCTCCTTGTCATATTGTATTTTTCATTAAATATCAGAAAAAAAAAATCACTTTCTTTTGATTTCATGAATGATTAGACCTAGAGATAGGAAAGGATTTTTCTTACCAAAGAACCCCACCACAAAAATAGCTCCAAGCAATCTAGAGTTTGGTCCTAAAACACTAGAAAGTTTCTTGGAAAGGTAAGCTAGATAATTTGAAAATATTTCAGAAGAGATCCATTCCTCACTTCATGGCATGTCCTATGAAGAAGAAATATTTGAGTTCCCTATTCGAGAATCTGATGGGGAAGAAAAGATGAAAAACAATAATCCTTCTTCTTTACCTCATTTTCATGGGATTCTCTTTGAAGATACCGACACCTTTTTTTTAAGTTTGTAGTTATATGCAGGAGACATGATTATACCACTTATAAACAAAAGCTCAAACGTTTTCCTTCTACCTTGAATAATTCAACTCTAATATGGTTTATGAGCTTGGAGGGAAATAGTATCAAAAATTGGGATCAAATGAAAAACACCTTTAGTGAAAGATACAAAGACTATTGTAGAGAAAGAGATACAAGGAATGATATTTTCATAATGACACAAGGACTTGATGAATCTCTAGAAGAATTTGAATAGAGATTTCAACTAAGCTACAAGAGAGCTCAAAATTTCACTCTAGATGAAGTCTCACTCGAGATTGTCTTACTCAGAGGAGTAAGAGAAGATATCATTGAAACATTGAATATCTTATCCAATGGAGATATCTGTTATTTGAACTATGATGATATCAAAAGAATATTCAAGAACCATTCAAGGTCCTCCAGAAAGAAAGATAGAAGCAATAGAGGTTTTATATCTCCATATTCTAACCCTACAAATCATACAAAGAATGAATTAGGAGGATTAATAGAGGACATGAAGACTAATATTTTACACTCTTTAGCCATACAAATGGATACAATGTAGATCAAGAAGAAACAAGATCAAGAGCATAAGGAATTCACTATCTATTGTCTGAAATGCACTAAAAAGCATCCTAAAAATGAGTTTCCTTTAAACCTTATAGATGTTTGTGGTATTTTTGAAGAAAATCATCCAACTAACGAATGTCCTTCTTCGCTAGGATTGAAAGATACATTTCAAAGATCAAAGGAAAATGTGGAATCATTATACTTCATCAATAAAAAGAGGCCTGAAGCACCAAGATCATTTCAAATAGGTTTGAACTTCAATTCTGCTCAACATTTTAGTGCATAAAATTCTCAAATGTCTCGTCAACCATTGTATAACCCATCACATTGGACAAATCCAAACCCTTGTCAATACTAAGGAATGGATTCCTCCTCCATACCAATCGTTTCCTAGCATTACACAAAATTAGTGGAATCAACCATCACAAGGATGGAGGCACAAAATTTCCAACAACCTACATTATCGCCTCCTCCTAAAAAAAATACTACTCAGAACAATGTTCCTCCTAATAAACCTCAGCTACCTACTCAACCTGCTCCAAATATCAAAAATAAGAACATCCATCTTGTATACAACAATGATACAACCTATCAGCCTTATTCTATGGAATTACAAGAAATAAATCATAGATCAGGAAAAACATTGCAACAACAACCAAAGCTCATAGACAATAAAGATTCTAAGAAACAAGATATTTCCTTAACTCAACCACACGCGCCTCCTTACGCTGAAATATTACAAGAAATAAAAACTTATACATCTGAGGAAAAATAACTTTTAGGAGAGCTTAAAATTTGTGCATAAATATACCTCTCTTACAATATCTTAAAGATGTGCCCATTTTCAACAAGTATATCAAGGAAGAATGCATTAGAAGACTATGGAGAAAAAGGAAAATTGTTGCTACCATAAATGTCATAGGACAATTAGATGACCTTATGCTTGGGAAGTTTATTGTACCTAAATACTTGGATCTAGGGAGCCCCTTAGTAAATGTACATATTAATAACACCTTAGTACAAAAAATTCTTATTGATCCAAGAGTTGCAATCAATGTTATGACTAAGGATACTATGCTAAGACTCAACCTTCAGATATTTTTGAGAGATGCATTGACTATCCTGTAGCTAGTAGATAAATCTATAGTCAAACCTAAAGGCATGTTAGAATATATCATAATCTCCATTGATTCTTGGGAGTACCATATTGACTTCCTGGTACTTCAACCCAAGTATCAATCCAATGGATATCCTCTCATTTTGGGAAGGACTTTGCTTGCTAGAATAGATGCATATGTTGGTTGTAGAGAAGGAAATATGACCATCATTGATGGACTTTCCCAGAAGAAATTAGTTCTTTATCCTCCTGCACAACCTTTGATAACGGAATTTTTTCCTATGTAGGTGGAAGAGGAAGAAGAATCGACACAAAAAATTCATACCCCATCTAAAAAATTCACACTTCCTTGACTGATAGTACAATTGATGAAGACACTTTCCTTGAACATTTTCTGCAAAATCAATATCCAAAAGATGTGAAAATAGAAGGGATAAATAATGATAAAAGATATGAAATTTATGCAGAAAATAACATTGAATTATGGAAATATTTGTTTAATATTGATGTAGAATGTCCAATTGTCAAAACCATAGATATCAACCCTACAAAAAAATCAAATTCAACAATAAACACACTAGTCAGTAGAAACAAAAACTGATTGACATGATGAAAATAAATATTGAAGATTTTGCATGGGATTATAAAGACATGAAAGGCATCCATCCTTCGATTTTTACTCACCATATTTACATCAAGGAGGAATGAAAACCTGCTAGTTATCCCCAAAGAAGGATGAACCCTGAAATGAAAGACATAGTTAAACAAGAACTCCAAAAGTTGCTTGATGCTAGATTCATATATCCTATTTCAAACAATGAATGGGTCCCTCCTCTAGTGATTTTCCCAAATGAGAATGGGAAGTGGAGGATATGTGTGGATTATCAGGAGTTTAACAAGGCTACTAGAAAATACCATTTCCCCCTACCTTTTATTGACCGAGTTTTGGATGTCTTACATGGGAAGTAATATTTTTCCTTTCTTGATGGTTTTAGTGGATAAAACCAGATTCAGATCAATCCTAAGGATCATGACAAGTTCACCTTTAATTTCCCCTGTTGGCGCTTGAACCTGTTAGGACCGAAATGGAAAACTCATGAGCATATGAATCCTCCTGCATTTTTAAAGAGGTAGTACTCCTCTTTGGCTTATGATACTTTTTTTGTAATTTAAAATCAAGAATAATATGGGACCATATTAGATAATATATCCCAATCTCTAATGCTCAATAAAAATCAAAATTATGAAAAGTAAAAGAATATTTATAAAAGAGAATTCTTGAGAAGTGGACCAGTAATCTCAAAAATCACACATTATAGAAAATAAAAAAATTCCTCACATCCGTAATAGAAGAAATAAAGATTCTAATCACATTCAAAATAAAAGAAGATTGTTCATTCGCATGAGAGAACTTTTAAAGAGTAACACTTATAGAGCCCAAAAGAATATTATGATAGACCAATTTCAAATGCTTTATACTCAAAACTCATATTTATAAAATACAGTCAAAATTGATACTAAATTAGTTCTATGGGATTTCTCAAAAATAATAATGTATGTTACAATGTATGAAATTAAGGCATTTGTCCGATGGACTGGTATTGGGGCTCCCGTAGACCATAAATCAAACATGTAAAAGAAAGTATGAAGTAGTAAGAGGAGCATGGGTGGATATCAAAGAACATAATCTAGAAAGAAGATAAAGAGGAGGTTATTAGTATTCAATTATACTTTTCTAGTTAAAGAAGAAGAATAACTGGATGAAAAATTGATAAGGGAAGAAATATGTGATCAAAATAGACTTACTGTGATGGAATGTCTCATTGCTCATTTGTTTGTTGATGTTTCTTTTGTACCCTTTCTTGTTACAGTTAGATTGCCAGTTGTAACTGCTTTTGATAGTATTTTGGAAATCTTGGAAATTGAGTTGTTTAACCATTCTTGAATATAACTCCTTAATGTGGAAATGATCACTTCTTGTTTTACTTTAATATTAAACATCTCATGTTTGATTTGTCTATGATAAATAGGTAAAATTTGCAAATTATTCTCAATATATTCATTTTTATTGGTATACTCAACAAGCTAGTTGTCATTATCATCATGTGTGAACTCAATCATAGCACCAAACTTTTCAACTAATGCATTTTTTAATTCTTAAATTTTCTCTTTGAATTGCTTTTGAGTCATGAGCATTGAATTTGAGATAAACTTAGGGTATGAGACTTCAATAATGGTATTGGAGATATCTAAATTAAGAATTTTTTAGTGTTCTCATGTTTTCCTTCTTGAAAAATCAATCAATTGAGTTAACAATCCCTTCAATACATTGATTCTTTCAATCCAATATCCCTTTAGTTTCTTGATGCAGCTCGGGGAAGGAAAATCTTCTTTCTTTCTCATCTACTTCGTCATTACCAAAACATTTACTACAAACATCACAACTCCATCTGTGTAAAAACCTTCATCATTTTTTAGATCTGTATTCAAATATTATTTGGTGTTCTGAATTATGAGGCCTATAGAGGAAAATATTTTTTTCAAAATCCCATAACTCTAAAATCAAATACATTATTTTCTTTATGTTCCCCTCAAAAAAATGTCGAGTGTCAATAATCAAGCTTGAAATTCATTTTACTCCAGCACTTGACTCTAGGGTTTCTTGAAAAATTTATTTGGGCCGAATCATGGCATCTAGGGAAGCTAGAATAAGTGGAGGCATGACATTTGCTTCTTGTTCCTTAATTGATTTTTCTTCCTCCATATTGACAATTGAAAAATCCAACGCATCCCCTGTAAATTTGTGAATGGAGGACAATATAGAAGACAACATGTTTTGTGTATCAATGGTAGACTGCACATTTCTACTTTTACTCTTTGTGGTTCTTTCAAATACCAATTTCTTAGAATATATGTCAAATGAGGAATTTGGTACAACAATATTCTCTTCATCAGAAAATATCTCATCATGGACCATAAGTGTATAAAGTACATGTTCTCTAGTAGATTTTTCTTCGTCTAGGAAGGTGATATTCTCGATATCCATGTCTAGGTCCATATTATCTAGTAATAAATCATGTTTCTGTGCATGTGTTTCTCCTCCCTCTTGCTGTAAATTAATTATTTTTCTTATAATCTTTAACTTGTGGGAGTTCTCTAAGTTCCCTTGAGGAGTGTATTTTTCTTCATCATCCCCTGAGTTATTACTCTGTATTTTTCTTTTCTATGATGTCCTAGGATGAGGGTTTATCTTGGGTAGAATGTTTCTTATATAAACAACTAGTGACTGAGCATTATTCTCATTTGAAGGATTACCTCTTTCCTTGTGATGTTCTATGGTACTTATGATTGTTTCTATATTGTCAGAATCTCTGTCATCTTCTTGAATATTAGGGTAATGGATATCATCCTCCTCTTCTCCACTTACAAATGAGTTTATGACTGCAAGGATGAGCCCAACTAAAATCAAATGATTGTAAACAATATGACTTGGGTTAATCCCCTTGATTTCCTCTTGCATATCTCAAGTTGGAATGGTCGAAATAGGAAGAATGTTCGCCAATCTTGGAAATTCCTCTAAGAATAATTTCACCAACTTTTCATGGAAGAGGTATGAATTTGTTTTTTCCTTTCTCAAAAAAGGTATGAAACCATAATTTGTATTGTCTAGTCATTTCAATTATAAACAATTTATTAGATACATAATATGGAAGAAATTTATTTATTTTTAGAACAAAAAACCCTGATGATATTGTAATCATCAATTTTTTCAAGAATTCCTTTCCCGTTCAGAAAAGTTGATGCCCCCAATGAGAGCCAAAAATTATCTTACCCAAATAATAGATTCTTAAATTTAGACACAAAATCATTATATACTTCATAGAAATGGTGGCCAACCTTTTTCCTCAACAAAGTTTGATACCACATGGTCATAGGGTCCACCTTTGTGTTTACTCTTCTGGAAATATTTGAACCCTTAAAAGTATGACAATATGTGATAGAAAATACCGAATAAGATGACATATAAAATTTATTCTCAGTCTTGAAATGTTTCAGCTGTGCAATAATCTCATTTCAAATAATCTTCGCCTAGTCGAATATTGCGTTTTCGTGAACCATGAAATGAAATATATATAATGGGAATCAAGGAATGGTTTCTACAGAGTCTTGGCTAGAAATTTGAGCAAATAACCAGGAAATTTATTTATAGGTATTTTTCAAAGATCTTACCTGAATCCTGGATATGTATTTTGGAATTGATGTAGGATCCTGTAAATACTCTTCAAGAAGTTTGATTACATTATTTTTTCTTTTTAGAAAATTCCTGGCTTCTTCCCCTTTGTAAACCAGGTTTGGCTCCATCAATTTCAACATCTTCTTAAATATTGAAGGAGCCAAGGAAACAAGAGAACTTCTCTGCAATGGGATGGCCCTTTTGTTCTAGATGAATATGTCGATGGACCAGAAGATATCTTTGCATTCAAAGACCTATGGGATGCAACTTGAGAGAAATATCCTTCAACTCCACACCTTGTTATATTATTTACCAAGTAGATTTGAGTAGTACCGATATGACCGTGACAAATGATAGTTATGATCCTCTCTTGCAAAGAGGTTCAAGGTATCTCCATAGAACTGTTGTTTTCTCATGACTAACTTCATTGATTTGGCGAGATTTTCTTGTAATATTACTTTGCACAGTAAAATGATTTTAAGTTAGATTTCTTTCAAAGAAAACATTAACTTGAAATAAATGTGATTTTCCTTGATATAAACACCATTAATTAATGGCCTTTTTAGAAATGATTTCATTGTTTGAGTCCATGAAGATATAATTAAATGTGACTCAAGAAAAGTGAAGGAAGGGACACATGAAAACGAACAATCAAAGTGAGCGATTAGAATGGAAGGGCAAGTCTACAAGTCCTGAATTATGAAATAGATGAAATGGTTAAGTGTTGAGATATGTCAGGCGAGTTGTGAGAGGAGTGAAAGAATAACATGTAATTCCATGAGTTTGCAATTCTATGATACACAAATAAACGAAGTGTTGGGTTGGAATGATGTATGGGTAAAGGGAAAATTATACAAATTCTGAGATTCTGCGAGTTCGCCAACCTGTGAACATGGCCAAAAATACTAATTATGGTAAGTTCAATAAAACCAAGAAAGGGAAAGGATGTATGGCATATGTAGGGAAGAAAATTTATAGAGGGGAAATAAAGGTGATAAAGAAGAGGGAAAAGAGAAGGGAAAGGGAAGAACAAAAGGGGTTCAAAAAATTGATCCAACTGTGGGATGATAATCCCCTACGAGTTGTCAAGAAACCAAAATCTCACTACTAGATGTTTTGTCCTTTGGGAAATGGACTCGAAGCAGTAAGGATGTAAAAAATAAAATAAAAACTATGTACAAAGAAAGGAGAGTATCTCAAGTGAAGAAACTTTTCAAGTGTAGCCCATTGACAGGAAACATCAACATCTTTCTCTTCATATATTTCATCATGTATGAGTTGAAACCAAGAATTTTCTCAATGAGTTAAGGCCCAATCTAGAGTGATTCGAACTTTGTATGCATTGATGACTTCTCTTTCGCTTTGTTCAAGAGAAACACCAATTCTCCCTTTTGAAAACTCTTGATTGTTTCACTTTGATTGAAATATTTTTTAACATTGTGGTGCCTTTGTGAAATTTTCTTCAAAGCCTCACTTCTTTCTTCTTCTAATATCAACAATTGATTCAATCTCTTCTGCAAAGGGGAGTACCTTCAACATCCTCCAGGTTGACCACATAAGTCAAAGAATTCAATTCAAGGCTAATTGGCATATTTTCTTCCTTTCCATAAACCAAAATGTAAGGAGACATCCCGGTGTTATCCTTTGGCATCATTATGCTTTCCCATAAAGCATATGTCAACTTCAAGTGTCAATTTTTATAATTTCGATCAATATTCTTCTTCAGGATTTGAATCAATGACTTATTTGTAGACTCGACAAGGCCATTTCCTTGTGGATAATAATTCGATGATTGTCCCATCACAATGTCATATCTACGCAAAATTTTGTGAACTTTGATCCAATGAAAATTGAGCCATTTTCTGTGAGGAGTTTCTTTGGAACACCAAAGCTCGACAAGATATTATCCTTAAGGAATTTAATCACTTTATCAAAATCGAGCTTCCTGCCATTTTGTGAAATAGTCTATAGAAGTGGGAATATACATGTGCGCCTTACTTGATTTTGGATTATTGGCCCAATGACATCCACCCCCCATTGTGTAAATGGTTTTTCTATTGATATGGTTTGAAAATTCATTGCACACCTCTTCATTTTCCTGAGAGTTGTTGACATCGAAGGCATCTTCTCACCATCACATATGAATCCTTGAAAATTGATGGCCAATAATATATCGCTCTAACAATTTATGTGTTGTAGCAGTAGGTGAAAAATTTCCTTCACATATACCTTCATGAAACTCTTGTATCAGTTCTTGGTGTTGGAGTTACTTCACACACACCAAGGATTTATTTTTCGTAAAGTTTTTCCTTGTTTATTAGTCATTATTCAGTCTCCTATATTTTAGGAAGAATATTCCTCTAAAGAGAATATTCTCTTCAGTTTTCACTTCAGTTTAATCAGTTGAGTGGAGTCTAGATGCTACATTAGGATTATCACCATGCAACATTGGGATCATCACCAGACTAGCACATTACTCATGATTCCCTGATCACCTCCTCACTTCACCCTGTTTCAGTCAGTTAATTGAAGACTGATAGACTACTTAACTCAGACTAGGTTGCAGTTCACTCCCGTAACTTCCTAAGAGACTATACTAGGTGGCAGTTTGCTCCCATAACTGTTGGTGTGTGTCCAAATCACTCTAGACCACCACTATGGTGCATTATTTACTCATGTATCCTATATTTGTTGTAAATTATTCACTCTATGAGTGTGGAATATGGTTAATGAGAATTCTTCCATTCTTTCTCTCTTTCTCTCTTGCTTCTTCTTTCTCAATTTATCTCTACAAATGTGTGTGGTATTTTATAGTTAGATCTATTATGTGCAGGTTTAACACATTTATATGGTATCATATCTTATGTTCTGCTAAGAAAAATATACACCAAATTATTTTTGCAGGTACTAAATATTGAAGAACATATAAAGATGGATTATTCATCGACAATACTTCTCACGCCTGATAACTATTTGGAATGGAAGCCAAAAATTATTATTCAACTCAGATGTAGAGGCTTGTACCAAATAACTATGGCAATGGAATTAGAGCCTGATTTCACCGATGCAAAAAAAGAATTTCTCAATAGAAAAGATAGGGCCATAGGATTTATTTGCTTGTCTATTTCTCCAGAAATTCTCCACCAAGTATATGATGTCTCACAATACTCAACTAAAAATTAATTATGGACTATATTGGAGGTTCTATTTGGGAATAAAGAAGATTGTGAATATTGCATGTAGGGGATTGGAAAGATAGAGCTAGAAGAGAAACCATGAGAAGATCAAGCCTCTTATTCTGAAGAGTCTTCTACAAAAGTATTTGCACAAATTTGTATTGCGTTAACTGAATATGATGTCAAATCCATTTCATATTTTTTTTTCTGAATTTGATGTGGAAGATATATGGCATGCATCTCACAAGTCACATGTAGACAATTTTCCATGAGTAATGCATGCATCTCAGGAGACAAAAAGGGAGTCGCGCACATCAGGCTCAATTATTATATTTTCTGAGAAAAAATTGAGGAAACAAATTGGATATTTGAATTCCTCTCGGGAAAATATCCAATTTCAAAAAAAAAAAATCGTCTGAAAAGAAGTCCGGGAATTGAAGTTATGATCATTTTAAAATAAAAAAAATTTCAATGTTTTTCTGGAAATGACCGCACGGTTTTCAAAGATTCATCCAAACTTTATTTGGATCTTCTTCATTAGAAGAAGAGAAAGTGGATACGTGTGGACATCTCAATGGTGCATCTACTTCATCAAATCCATGCATACATCTACATCTTCAAAAAAATCTTCAGCGGGCACAAACTTGAACAGTTGAGAGGTCTTCTTGGAGTGAAGGACAGGGTTGCTTAGAAATTGCTTTTTGTTCCTTCTCATTTTTT
>JASDQU010107940.1:38738-63558 GCA_032191745.1 Picea mariana | reverse complement strand
AGGACCCATTCTTTATTTTCACCATAGTGATGTTTAGGGGGGTGTTGGAGTTACTTCACACACACCTAGGATTTATTTTTTCTAAGTTTTTTTCTTGTTTATTATTCATTATTTAGTCTCCTATATTTTAGGAAGAATATTTCTCTAGGGAGAATATTCTCTTTAGTTTTCACTTCAGTTTGATTAGTTGAGTGGAGTCTAGATGCTACACTGGGATTATCACCATGCCGTATTGGGATCATCACCATATAATTCCCATTGTCCTGGGGATCACCAATAGACTAGTGCATTACTCATGATTCCCAGATATCCTCCTCACTTCACTCTATTTCAGTCAGTTAAATGAAGAGTGATAGACCACTTAACTCAAACTAGCTGGCAGTTCACTCCCGTAGCTGCCTGAGAGACTAGACTAGGTGGAAGTTTACTCCCATAACTATTGGTGTGAGTCTAGATCACTCTAGACCACCACTATCACGCATTAGTTACTCATGTATCCTATATCTATTGTAAATTATTCACTCTTTGAGTGTGGAATATGGTTAATGAGAATTCTTCCATTCTTTCTCTCTTTCTTCTTCTTTCTCAATTCCTCTATGCAAATGTGTGTGGTATTTTGTAGCTAGATCTATTATGTGAAGGTTCAACACATTTACACTTGGAGCTTCCTTTCATCTACACATCTGAATAACATTCCATCACAATTTACTCTAAACAATATTTCAACAATCAACACATACTAACTTGACTTTATCTCTAAAGCTCTTATTTCCTTTATAGTCATGTTGATGGGAAATTGACCATATTTTAAATAGAATACAATATATTTATACCACTTCAAACCATATACATTATTTCCAATTGAAGTCAAAATTATTCCATTCAGGGAATCACTATATGCAATGAGTTTCCACAATCCTTACCCTTTGACTTCTTTGAAAGGATTGATTTCAATGTCATACTCTTGAATTGTTTCCAACCAATTCACCCATTTTCCCTCTCTTAGTTTCTAGTTCAAAATAATATTTAATGGAGAGGATGGAACATATGCTATGATATGAGAATTTAAAATATGCATCCGAAAATGTTCTACTTCTTTCACGAGAGACAACAGTTTCTTATCCAACTATGAGTATCTTAATTCATAGTCATTGATGGTATTACTCATAAATATTCTAGGTGACTCTTCACCTTTAATATTTCTTCGGGTAAGGGATGATTCCATGACACTTCCTTTAGAAAAAGAATACATGATAAAGTCTCTTTGAAAATCCATATTGATGAGCACCGATGCTATAGTAATTTATCTTTTAATTTTATTAAAGACCTCCTGTGTGTCTGAAGTCCATTTGAACCTTTGGTATTTCTTCAACAATAGATAAATCACTTTTACTATGCTCACCTAATCAGGAACAAACCTCCACAAAAAAATTATCTTTCCGAAAAATATTTTCACTCATTTCTTAGAAGATGGAGGATTGAGTTCATTGATATCCCTGACCCTCTCTTGATCAATATAAATTCCTTCTTTATAGAAAATATTCCCCAACAAATTCCCTTTCATCTACAACAAACAAACATTTCTTTGGATTCAAATAAACCCTATACAATCTACATCTTTCAAACATTTGCCTCAGATGATGGATATGTTCTTTTCTTTCCTTTGAATGTACTGTTAGATCATCCTGGTAATCTGCCTTGAATATTCATATAAAACCTTCGAATGCATGGTCCATATCCCTTTGGAAATTACCTCCAACATTTTTCAAACCAAATGGCATCCGAGCATACGCATACGTCTCTCAAGGTGTTATGAAAGTCATCTTAGGCATGTCTTCTTCTGTAACTAAAAATTGACTGTATCTAGAAAATCCATTTAACATGGACATACAAGCAAACCAAATAAATTGTTTAAGAAGGAATTCCATGTTAGGCAAAGGATAATTGTCTTTTATACTTGCTTTATTGAGATCTCTAAATTAAACACACATCCAAATTTCCTCGATCTTTTTATTTACAACCACTGGGTTTGAGATCCAGTCAAAACGTCTGATGGGATATATTATTCCATCTTTCTTCAATTTCTCCAAATTGATCTTCACCAATGGTTTTAACTTAGTATTCATAATTCTTAGTTTATCCTTGAAGGAATTTTCTCCTTCTCTTAATGGAATAATATGATAAAATATTGATTTGTCATAGGATTTTAGGTCATCATAAATCCAAGAAAAAACATTAAAATATTATTTGAAAATGGAGATATATTGATCAAGTTATTCATATGTACAATCAAATCCCAAGTTTACGTACTTTGGGGAACTATTAGTTCCAATATAGAATTTCTTCGTTTCTTGTACTTTTCAGACTGCTACTTCTTCCTCGATACTTTTTGTATGATCATCTCTTATGAAGAGAGACTTAGATTGGACATAATTTTTTGGAATAGAAGCAATATCATTATCTTCAACATCATTTTCATTTTCCAAAAAATATTTTAAGTCTTCATCATTCTCAAACACTTGGAGATAATATTGGTTATCTGGCATTGAGGGTCGAAAAACTCTTTTGACATGAAAATATGTCTTACTTTTGACGTCATCTGGATTTGACAATGAAGTGGCCAATGATAAAGAATATGATTTTTTATTTTTATCCCTTAGAATAAAATATAGATTGAAGGAACTAAAGTCCTCCATTAATTCATTTACTCTTTTGAAATATAGCTTGAACCTTTCCTTTTTAATATTATACTTTTGGGTGTTCTTATTTATTACCAACTCCGAGTCCCCAGTCACAATCAAATGTTTAATATTAATTTCCATTTCTGGGATCATCCCTTGAATTAGGGCTTCTTAATCTTCTTCATTATTTGGACAAGGGAACTCAAGTCTGATGGCATGTGGGTATACTACCTTCTCAGGCTTTTGAGTACAATCCCAACTCCACTCCCTGATATTGAACAAGATCCATTGAATGACATTCTCCAATAGATGGACAATTAATTATCTTCCCTCTTTATATCCATGATTTTGTCCATATCCAGGATGGCATAATTCCCCATATCAAAATCTATATAATCTTCCATCAGTTCATTATCCTTCTTTTTGAAAGAAAACAATCTCCTAGGTTTGTAAGGAACCTTGATCATCAATCCATCTTTTTCATGTAACATCATATACAACTTCCATCATTCATTATATATCCACCAATCATGGAAAACTAGTCTCTTCCAAGGACAACTCTATATGATGGAGGAAGATCCACCAACATAATAGTGAAAACTATAATGATATGGGGAGTGATGGTAATCCAAGCATAAAAATCCTTAATCTCTCCATAGATTGGTACCTTCCTAGAATAAATTACATAGACTCTTTCACCTATTTCATAGTATTTGGTGTAGCTCATGCCAAGTGCCTCCATCACCACCAAAGGAATGATGTTGTTTGTCGCACCAGAATCTACCAGATAGTTGTGGAGAACAATACCATGATTCTCTATTGAAATGTATAAAGGTGGAACATTTCCTCTTAATTTCACCACTGATGTATTCTGACTCTACTTCGATTTTTCAATCATTGCTTCAATTCTCCCAGCTGGATCATCCAATAGTTTTAGGATGTTTTCCCTCTGTTAGGGAATTTTTACTACTTCTGTAAAAGGCAGAGTAATTCTTAACTTCCTTATATTGTCAACAACATTGTATATCATCTGAAGGGGATTGAGAGTATTTTGTTTCTTTTTAACTTTTGTGTTGGTCACTTTACTTTTATCACTCTCTTTCTCCTGATCTTTCTCATTATATTTTTCTTTTTTGTTTTCAAAATTCTCTTTATTCTTGGACTTATTTACAAGTTCTCGTGTTTGGACAATGTTTTATTGTGATATAGGATCATTTTCATCTTCTTAAAATATATACATGGATGTATCACATCCATTTGTCAGTATAGATTCAAAATTTTCTTTTGGCATATAATCATTTTCTGGTTCAACTATTTTCTCATTGTATGGCTCATCAAGTACTACTGCGTTCAGACTTGGTGGTATGGAAACCCTTTGTCTTTGTTGGTTGTCTACATTTTCAAACCTCGTTCTTTGTTTTTGGGAAGAGTTATTTATTTGTTCTGGTACCGACATCCTTGGGTTAGGCATGAAATTATCATTCCTTCTTAGTCTTATTATTTCAGTATGCATTTTGATAGTTCTATTCATTTGCACAATCTCCATTATTTGATTCATCTCTTGAGTTGCAAAGGGATCCATTTTAACACCCAGGATAGTTCCTTTAAAGAATCCTCCACCAAATTCTTGATCTTCACCAGGTTGTGGCTTTTTATCTTCATTATTCTTTGAACTAGATGCTCCTTGATCAACAATATTCAAACTATCCATATTTCTTTGTACTCTTCCAAGGATAATGTCAGGGTCAACGCCTGTTTCAATCAATATTTTCTCCATATTTGTATCTTTGATCATTGCTTCATCCAATGTATCAATTTGAGAATCTCTAATAGTGAACTTCAGATTGGGTGACACAACATTTTTGTAGAAAACAAGTATTAATGGATCATTAGGCCTTTTTTCTTCAGGGATTCTATTCAATGTTTTCTTGAATCTAAAATTGAAATATCTTATCCTCTCATTTTTCTTTAGATATATTTTGGTGAAGTTGGTAAGAAGAGTATGATAAAGGAACGGAGGAGAAAACATATTTAAGAACATTGTTTCAAGATCATCAAAAGAGCTAATTGATCTTGTGGGAAATGATGTGTACCATTCATAATATTGGCCCAAAAATTTTTAGAGAAACAACCTTACCATCACATCATCATGTTCGATAAGATGGAAATCACAAAAATCCAAAAATAAATCAACATGTCTTTTAGCATCAATCATTCCATTTATGGAAAATGTCTTCAAAGTACCTTTAGGAAGAATAGGGAGCTCATGTTGTTCACCTCGAAGGTTGAGGGGGGAGTATCTTACCCTTCTTAGGTTTCTATACCTCTATTCTTGTATTTCTTCATGTCTCCTTTACTCTCACCTTTATTCATGTATTTATTCTCTTTTGTCTTCTCTATCAACCATGTCTAAAATTTTCTCCTTTTCTTCAAGAGGATGCTTTTCAATTTCTAAGGTGCACAACTGCTTGTTATTTCTTCTAGTGATTGGTCCTCTATATTCATCCATTTTCAATTCCTCCCTTTCTCTTGTGCTCTTTCAGATCGTCTTTCATTTCTCGGGTATTTCATTTCGTCTCTTATTTGTCTTTGGAGAATCTCTCTTTCTTATTTTTGAACTAGTGTTTCCCAAGATCTTTATAGTTATCCTCTAGTTCCATTTGTTGTTATTGCACGATTGTATAATTGATGCATAATACTTTTTTGGTTGTTCAATCCGATTTCTAACTTGGGATAGTTAGCCTGAGGTAAAGTCATATGATTTTGTGGTCTAAAACCAACTTTAAATCTTCAAGTTTGTGCCCCAGTTGAGTCACCAAAAATGTTAACGGTTGAATCTGTCGGGACCGAAACGACAACCTCACAAGGATATCAATCCTCCTACATTTTAAAGAGGTGGTACTCTTTGGATTATGATATTATTTTTAATTTCAAATCAATAATAATACGATACCATATCACATAATATAGTCCACTCTTTAATGCTCAAGAAAAATCAAAATGTTGAAAAGTAAAGAATATTTATAAAAAAAATTTCCTGAGAAGTGGGCCAGGAATCTCAAAAATCACACATTACAGAAAATAAAAATGTCCTCACATCCATCATAGAATAATTTTAAATGTTTTGAACCTGCAAAAAAAATATCTAGCTAGCAAATGACATGCACAACTTGCATAGAAAATATGATAAAAGAGAAACAAGAGAGAAAGAATGGAAGAATTATCATTAACCAAATGAATGAGTGATACTTTAAACATGATATACTCTATATAAATCAACTAATGTGCACTTGAGGAGAATCCAATGTTCCATAGTGGTGGTCTAGAGTGATCTAGACACACACCAACAGTTACAGGAGTAAATTTCCACCTAGTCTAGTCTGTCAGACAATTATGGGAGTGAACTTCCACCTAGTCTAAGTTAAATAGTCTCTCAGTCTTCAGTTAACTTAATGAAACATAGTGAAGTGAGGAGGATATTAGGGAATCATGAGTAATTTTCTATTCTAGTGATAATCATAAGGACAATGCACATTAGCCGGTGATGATCCCAATGTTGCATGGTGATGATCCCAATGTGGCATCTAGACTCCACTCAACTAATCAAACTGAAGTGTTAAATTAAGAGAATATTCTCCTAGAGGAACATTGTCCCTAAACTATAGGAGACTGAATAATGACTAATAAACATAGGGAAAACCTTAGGAAAAATAAATCATAGGTGTCTGTGAAGTATCTCCAACGCCCCCTCTGAACATCACTATGGTGAAAATAAAGAATGGGTCCCAGCAACGAGGACATGTTAGGTACCAAAATGCAAAAGATACAATGAAATAAATGAGGAAAGAGGGGAAAACTCATGGGAACCCCCCCTGAAAGTACAATGTATGTAAAAAGAAGAACTAACAGTTGTTAGGGAATTATGTCCTTCACTCCAAGATGATTGCGCAGAGAATGGAACTTCTTCTTAGTGAAGGTCTTGGTGAATATGTCTGCAGTCTGTTTTGTTGAAGGATATAACTGTAGGTCGATGATCCCCTCCTGTACTAAGTCCTGGATGTAGTGCATGTGGATCTCCATGTTCTTCATTCGCTACCTCTGAAATGGATCTCTGCAGAACTTCAAAGTGCTCTGGTTGTCACACCAAATGGCGTTCAGTCAATGAAACTAAATTTCCAACTTAGTGAGAAATTGTTGTAGCTGCATAGCCTGAGTGGTTATGTTAACTACCACTCTTTACTCTTCTTCGGATGAAGATAGAGCAATAGCAACCAACTTCTTGATCAACCAACAAATAGGCCTGAAACCAAGACTAAGTGAGTAACCAGATGTTGAATTGTGATCAATGCTATCACCATCCTAGTCAGAATCAGTGAACCCGATGAGGTCCAATATAGATTATGTTGCATAGTGAATCCCAAACTTGATGGTTCCCTGTATGTATCGAAGGATACACTTTGTATGCTTCCAATGTAGCTCATGCAGCTCCTGCACGAATTTGGAGAATACTCTAACTACATAGGAGAGGTATGGTCTAGAGTGTGTGAGATACAACAAGATCCCCACTAGTTTTCTGTACAGTGTGTTGTCAACCAGTGGAGTGTCCCCGCCATCCTCAAGTCTGACTCCTGGTAGAAAAAGAGTCAGAAAAAACTTGTAGTCTGTCATGTGAAATATATCAAGGCGATCTCATGCATACTTGGCCTGAGACAGTTTTATTTTTGATGCATCCTGACTGATCTTGTTAAGAACGAAATATCAAAATAGCATGAAAAAACTGAGAATAAGTACTCAATGCCTTGAAAAAAAGTGAATTTCAGAAAATAAGCCTCTTTGAGGGGGAAACCGCCTTATACACCACATACATTTCCAAATAAAAGATGATTCCAAATGAAAAGGTCTCCTTGGTATTTATAGGACACTAAGAGGTACAATTACAACTAATGGATCCATTCTGACATATATAAAATAACATTACTAATGTAATATGTCCCAATTAAGGGGTAATGTGACATTAATTAGGGATTAACATGCCCCTCCCCTTCAGATAAATGTTTTCCGAAACAGTTGAGTAATTTTGGACGCTTCTATATAAAATATTCATCTTCCCAAGTGGAATCTTCAATAGGTAGTTTCCTCCACTCAATGAGATACTCAGAAATGGATCTATTCCTCAACTGGAAAATTCTTGTGTCAATGATAGCTTTAGGCTCCAATATGATTTTTACATATTCGTCAAGTTCTGGAAATATAGTGTGAACTGAGATCTTGTCACCTATAACCTTATTTAAGCAAGAAACATGGAAAACTGGGTGTACTCGTGAAGTTGTAGGAAACTCCAATTTGTATTCCATAGTACCAATATTTTGCAACACCTTATAAGGGCCACAGTACTTTGGTGATAATTTATTATCCTTATTAGCTTGCTTGAGGGACATTTGTTTGTATGGTTGTAGTTTTAAAAATACCCAATCCCCCACTTAGAAACTTATTTTACTACGATGTTGATCTTCTTGTTGTTTCATGTGATTTTGTGCCATGGTCAAGTTCTCCTTTAAGAGTTGGAGAACTTGTTGTTGATGCTCAGTGTGATCTTCCACTGCATGAACCTTAGATTTTTATTTTAGAGAAGAAGTGATGGAAGGAGGGTGTTATCCATAGAGTTCCATAAATGGTTTCATTTTTGTTGCAATATGAAAGGAAGTGTTATACCACCATTCTGTCAAGGGTAACCATTTGAACCATTTTGTTTGTTTGTTAGAGACAAAGAAACAAAGGTATCCTTCCAGAAATTTCTTCACTATCTCGGTTTGTCCATTAGATTGAGGATGATAGGATGAGATATGAGCCAATTGAGTACCCAAACAAGAAAATAATTATATCCAAAAATATCTAGTGAATATGGGATCTCTGTCACTTACAATAATATTTGGGCTTCCATGTAGCTTTTGAACTATCTCCATGAATGTTGTGGAAACTATGATGTCTTTGAAAGGATGACAGAGTGCACAAAAGTGTGCGTACTTGGTCAGTCTATCAACAATCACCATGATGACACTCTTTCCTTCAGACTTCGGTAACCTTGTGATCAAATCGATGGAAGCCTCTCCCCAACACTGACTTGGGATGGCTAATGGTTGTAAAATACTTGGGGTCTTAATTATTTCCACCTTATTTCTTTGGTAAACCAAACATTATTCCACAAACCTTTTAACATCATTTTTAAGGCCATCCCAAAAAAATTCCTTCTTGACCCTATGGTAGGTTTTCAAAAATCCCGAGTGCCCTCCTACTAGAGAGGTGTGAAATTCCAATAGTACCTTTTGTTTCAGTTGGGAGTTATTACATAAATATAAGCGATCTTTGTACCATAGTGAATCATTTTTCCATGTAAATGTATCTGAAGCATTGGAATCCTGCTATAAACTTTGAATGAGAGTCCACATGTTTTCATCATTCTTCCAATCATCCCTTGCATCTATTATCCAATCAGTTTGGATGATCGAGATAGGACAGAGAAAGGCCTCGAAATCTTCATCCATTCTTGAGAGTGCATCTTCCACAACATTTTTCTTCCCTTTATATATATGATTTCAAAATCATAACCCAACATCTTGGTTACCCATTTCTGCTGTTATTCTAAAGATAGTCCTTGTTCCAAGAAGTATTTAAGACTATCATAATTTGTTTTGACCTTGAAGTGCCTACCTATTAGGTAAGAGCGCCATTTCTTCAATTCATGTAGTATTTCCATCATTTCCTTCTCATAAATGGGTTTTTGTAAGTCCTTTCCATTGATTGACTGACTTTCAAAAGCAAGGGGCCTTCGTTATTGCATTAGAAAAAAACCAATGCGATTTCTAGAGGGATCACATTCCACAATAAAGGTTTTTGTGAAGTGTGGTGTTGTTAAGACATGAGCTTTGCACATCACCTCTTTAAGTTGTTCAAAATCTTGAGTTGCTTCTGGAGTCCATGAAAATGCATCCTTCTTAGTTAATTCTATTAAAGGTGCTTCTATTCTTCCATAGTTTTGAACAAACTTGCGGTAGTAACCTATCAAACCCAAAAATCCTCTAAGATTCTTCAATGTTTTGGGAATCGGCCAGTCCATCATGGCCTTAATATTGTTAGTGTCTAACTTGAAACCTTCATGAGATACAATATGAACCAAATACTCTACCTCGTTCACCCAAAAGAAACATTTGGATGGTTTGGCATATAGTTGTTTCTCCTTTAGTAGTTGTATCACCTTGCCAACATGTCACACATGATCCTCCCAATACTTGCTATAGATTAGTATATCATCAAAAAATACTAACACAAATTTTTGAAGGAAGGGATTGAAAATGGAATTCATCAACCCTTGGAATCTGGAAGGTGCATTTGTAAGGCCAAAAGGCCTAACCAAAAATTCATAATGGCCTTCATGAGTTCATAATGTTGTTTTTGGGATATTTGCTTCCTTCATTCTAATATGATGTTACCCTGAATGAAGATCCAACTTTGTGAAATATATTTCTCCATGTAGTTCATATAACAATTAGTCAATGACGGGAATGGGAAACTTGTCTTTAATAGTGATTGTTGACGATTAAAATCGTAAACATGAATTCCACCGAAAAATTATTGCTAAATCCCTATTATTTAACTATGCTAATAATATAATACTAGTAAGTGGGACCCCATTGTAGACTAGAGGTGAAAGGATAGACATATCACACATTTTTCTACTGTTGTTTTGATGCTGCCTACACAGTTCTACATGGTTGACAATGCAATCTTGGTTTCTTTTGACATAGTAACATGTGGATGATACATTTTATGGAATGCTTCTTGCGATCCAAATCATTTTTTGTTATGATGAGCATGTAATTATAGTTGCTATGATTTAACCTTGTCACTAATAATTGTGATCGATTACCTAGTCACATATATGCAAGAGATGTATTAGTGATAACATAATCAAAGAAAACAAAGAAAAACCTATGAAAAAATACTAAAGGGAAAGAAGTTATGTTTAAGCTATGATAAAAAGTTATATGCAAATGGAAAAGTAGTGTTAGTCCTAACTATTATATTATGGTTGATTAGTAGGCTATGTAAATTTCATTAGATTTAAATTGGGCACATATAGCATTGTAATATGTGTTACGACATAGATTGATGGATAGGGTTAACATGTAAATGTTAGTGGGTGGCACACTACGCAAGGAATATCGTCGCATATTTTAAATGTTTCGGCATTGAATACACGGTTTAATTGATTGGTAAATTTAATTCTTGTTGGGTTGTCTCGTACTTTGAATTGAATAGGCCAGGTGATGGAAGTGACATGCATTTACTGCATGCCACTCCATACTCCCCCTATCGGCTGTCACCCTAACATTGTTCCTTGTTTCATTTTCTTATCTGTTGGTTGTGAAGCTCTGCATTTCAGGCTTGGAAGGAAAAAAGCTTGACCAACTCACCATTTAAGCATTTTTTTACATGTATGATTATTTTTCTCTCCATCCATGAAATTTTCTCTGTTGTATGAAAAAATAATAGCTCAGTGGTTCTTGGATTTTGCGTGTTCCCGATAATTCCAACTGTGTAAATGTGTGTTTTATCTGTCTATGATGACTGCAAACTGTTTCGTATTGAAAGCAAAAGAATTGGGTTTTGTTTAAGTTGGGCATTGACTGGTTGCTTGGTCAGTTTAATATCGTGATGGGTCTTTGTGGATAATAAGTAAATGTGGTAGATGTCGCTCTGTATTTATGGTGGAGGGTTTCATTCTGTGTATTACCATCGGTTATTTCATTCCCTCATAGTCATGATTATAACCCTTATCCAGTCGCATTCGGATTGCCAGTAGTTGTTGTGTTATTTCTTCAAACCCCGAGTCATGGTCGTTGGCTCATTCTTATTGTATTTTTACCAAAGTATCCCCACATCTATTTTTGGGGTGGCCATAACATTAATATGTACTATATGGTTGTGGGTGATACAAGTTATATATCGACATTATGTCAAAATGATGTATGAGTCCTCATTGGTATTGCTGTCAGGTTGTTCGGCTCTTAAGAAAATGGATAGAGAGGTTATATCTCTGTGTGTTCTTTTAATAACTTCCACTATTCAATTAACTTCATCTCTCCTCTTCAAATTTTAAATGCCCTATGTGCATTGGGTTACTATATTCCTGTCTTTTCTCTCCTCGGGGTTTGATCATTGGTTCCATCCAGGACTTGGACTAATAAGAAGACTGTGTGGCTCATTACTGTGTCTTTTTGGAAAGTCATTCTTACTTGTGGTTGAAAGAAGTATCATAAGACCTTGAACTCTCTATTTTATTTTTAAAATTTGAACGTGCTACTGTTGTCTCCCTGCATTGGTTTTTGACAAACCCTGATTTAGTTCCGACTGTCTTTGTTCCCCCTGGCCACCTTCTTGGTTGTCAAATATGAGTTTATCAGTGGAATGGTTATGGAGGTTTTTCGTTGAGTTTTTGTCTCATCTTTCTATGATAAAATTGGTTGAACAGTGATAGGCGCTTGCACACAGTCGAGCACTTTCTTCTTTCATTATTGTTGTACTCACTGTGTTTTTACCAGCATGGTCTTGATCACAATTGGAAAAAACTCTTTGTGTTTTTTCTAGGCCCGATCAGGGTTATGACTAGTTTTAAAAAGGATGCTTGTGTGTTTATATTGGATCATCATACAGATTAACAATGGTTTTAAAAGGAAAGTTATATCAACAATGATAAGGCTCAAGTTTTATGTTGATTGTTGTTTCGTTGCAAGATCTTATCAATTGTTATGATGGAGATTGTGTGTAATCGAGCATATTTTGGAAGTTTGTTCGTATTTGAAAAAGGACCTGTGTATATTTTAGATAGATCTGATTGTAATTGGTAAACAATGGATGTTGATTATTATTGTGATGCATTATGGTTTATCAAAAATAGAGGTCGATCATATTGTTATGCATTTGTTTTTTACTTCTTAAAAGAAGGAAAAGAAAGAAAGGATCAACGCTTTGTTAAATAGGATTGTTGAGTGGAGCGGTTGTTTTTTTTATGAGTTATGATTGCATGGACTGCTATAAATTGAGAAATTCTAGAAAATTTAAATATTGGGACAACAAAAAGTTGGTACACAATTGAGAAACAGTGAATATTGGTGTCCTTTGGATTGATTTTAATACAATGTTATGATTATTGATTACTTAATTTGTTTTATGAACAACATACATTAATTTCCTTGTCATTCTCTCACTTTTTCGCACACTATAAGTCCCCTCACACTACCAGATTCATATTGCATGCCCTATTCTTAAAATTAAATTATAATTAAATGGAAACTCTGTATTACAACAATTAAAAGGATGACACAGAGATGGGTTATAGATTGATATTTTTTTTATTGAAACATAGTTTACTGTTTAATGATTTGTTGAGAAGTAACCATGATATAATACTTTTCATTTTATCAAGTTTACACTCAATACAACCCCCTCAGATATCCCAGAACCCTTATTCTCCCCCTGCTCATTGACAACTATTAAACGATTTTTATGGATTGGATTGCATGGGTCTGACGTGTTGTTGAGCCAAACTTTGTTTCATATTTAAAGAGATGTCATGTATGGTTTGTTTAAGAACCTAGCTGCTAATAAATGTTGCATACATGAATGAGCTTCTTCAATAGAGGAATCCATGGTTGAAATAACAAGGGAAGACGAAATTGGAACAAAGGCCCTAGAAGGCCAAGATTTTCGATACATTTTGATGCATATCCACAAGAGTTAAACCAGCTCTTACAAGATGGATTTTTCAACTGGATTGGACAAGGGGTAGTCCAACCTAGGCCAGATAGGCCTCCTTTCCAACCCCAGCATGGACCTAGTATCCCAGTTCCCCCTCATGTCTCATTACAACCTGAAGTCCCTAAAAATGACGAATGGAAAGAGATTTTCCACCCAACAATCTCCCAACATCGTGTTAGGCCCAATTTGTCTCTACCTACTCCTCCTCCACCGATTAACCCAATTGTCCAAGTTTCCCTTGCACACTCACCTATACAGTCTTCCCACACAAGCAAGAGACTCAAAATCGAAGTCCACCATACACATGATAAAGGAAAAACTGTTGCTTCCCCCTCCTCTCCCACAAGTGATTCATCCAAATCTGTTTCATCCTGCATGCAATTGAGAGATGATTGCTCTCATGTTATCAATGAAATCAAGCCTAAAGGCTCCACACAACCTAAGGCTAACTCAAAGAAATCAAAGGGAGATAGTAGCAACAAAGGGAAAATTTCTTCCCAAAGTGGAAAATATGGTTTTTGAGTATATTTTATTATTAATTGTTAAGAACAGTTGATCATTGAAGTTTTTGGACAACATATTGTTTTTGGATATTTTGGATATTATATTCTTGGATATGGTTGAAAATATCATTGATATTTAATTTTTCAAAACTATGAGAATAATGATGGGATCCACAAGGAGGGATGTGTTTGACTGATTCATTAATTGTGTTTATTTTTGTTAAGAAACTAAAGGGAGTTACAAGGGGTCCCACCTACTAGTTATTATTTATTAAAGACACTTCTTATTATTATATTAATTCTTCCCCTAAACTAAAAATTAGTTGAGTTTTAGTTAACTTAACCAAAAGCGGCAGTTTAACTACTTCAAGTAATTTTGATTTCTTAAAGTAAAATATAGAAGGAAGAACAAGGGTAGAATAGAAGGAGAAAGCATACCAAGGTATGCTCTTGAGTTTTATTGAGATAGTTAAGTTTTCTTTCATTATTTAATTCTTTGAAAGCATAATTCTCTTTTATGATAGTAGGGTCCTATTGTAGACAACAAGATTCAAGGCTGAATTACATCATTCAAACACTTGTTTTTCAGAGGTGTTGATCTATCTTTGATAGTCTGTGTAGACTTGTTTGTTTATGAATTAAATTTCATGACTAATAAAGGATTTTGTGCATAGTCGAGTGGGAAACAATCTGTGGCAAGTTGATCCATGTTTTAAAGTTCAGTTTTTTACTTTCTGTTAGAAGTCCTTTTGTATGGTTTTCATCGGGGACATCTAAGTTTGACTTTGGTCCAAACTCCCTTAGGTATTTTTGTAAAGAGAATGATTCTTTTGATTTCTTGGAATGAAATAAGATATTTCTATTCTGTCTCATATGTGTTGATATTTGACTTGGTATTTTTTATTTTGTCTCCACATTTACTTTTGCATCTATTATATTCAGAAAATTATATAAAAATGTTTAATTTCACAACAATATTTTATTTATAAAAATTAGCCTAAGACCTTGTAACTAATACTTGTGTATTAGAAGACACATTTTGAGGCTATAAACATAGGGTGATATTCCCATCTATATTTCCTTAGCCAAGTAGGATTTGAAAATTCTTGAGTAAGATTATTTCATATATTTTCCTCAACAATGATCTTCTTGAGCTCTCTATAATATGGAAACATATGCCATGAGCCCTCTTTATTGAGTACCATTACCATCGATGCAGAGTAAAAACTTTGACTAGGTATAATAATGCCAACCTCTAACATTTCTTTAACCATATGCTCAATTTCAATATTCTGGGCATAAGGGTATCTGTAAGGCCTGATGTTAGGAGGAACACTCCCAGGAATTAGGTGAATAGCATGATCATGATTTTGAGTGGATGGAATACCTTTGGGAATATCTTCAAATACTTTGGAATGCTTATCAATGATCCCTTGTAGATACATGGGAATAGATGGATTATATGTTTGAACATATAGTGAGAATAGTTTTACAATTACACCATGATGCACCTTTTTCAATAATTTTGTCATTCCATTAGATATTATCAACTTACTGGGTTTCCTTGTGATACCCCTTAACTCAATTTATTTTCTTTCTAATGAAAATTTCATGAAAAGTTCTTGAAATTTAAAAGGCATTGTTCCTAATGATTGTAACCATTGGATTCCTAGTACGACATCAGCACCACCCATGGGTATAACAATCATTGGATTATTCATTAAATATTCTCCCATAGTAATATTGATCTTATTTCATTTTCCTAAGAAATTGATAGTTCCTCCATCTGTAATCATTACTTGAAACTCTGGCACTGGATATATGCAACAATTGAGAGCTTTGGCTAAGTATAGTGAATGAAATTATGAGTACTACCAGAATACATTAAGACTATTACCTTTTTCTTTTTGATATATCCTTAGATATTAAGGGTTTGAGGAGTGCTAATTCCATCCAATGCATTACATGATATCGCGGGAGTCAACTCTTCATAAGAAATATCTTCTACGTTTTCATCTTTAGATGGTTCTTGTTCTTGTTCTTCTTCCTCTTTACAATCTATGTATAATAATTTTTTATCACCACACTTATGTCCCTTACTTTACTTGTTGTCACAATTAAAGAATAAAACTATTTCTTTTCTCTCCTCCTATTGTTGAGGTGTCGGCCTTGTAGGTTGAGGTGTTTTAGAAGAAGGAAAATTATTCTTTTGATAGATGTTAGAAGTGATTCTTCTAGTAGCCATAGCCATATTTTTACTTTCAACATTTCTCGCCACCTTGAATGCATTCTCCAATGATTTGGGTTCCCAAAGGTGAACCTCATGTTGAATGTTATCCTTTAAAGTTCCTATGAATACATCAATAAGGTGCTCATATAGAATATTTGTTACCTTTATATTCAATCTTTGGAATTTCTCAATGTTCTCTACAACTAAACCCTTTTTCTTGAGATTTATCAATTGGATAAAGAAGGTATTGCTCCTTATATCCTCATAGTGTGCTATCATTTCTTTTTTTTAAATTGTCCAAGTGTCAAGTTATTTACGAGAAAAAATCCATCGATACCACACTAATTGATTGGGTTCTAAATATAAAGAAGAAGTTATTACCTTTTGTGTATGTGGCACATCATGTAGATCAAAGGATTTCTCCATCTAAGCTATCCATTTGATCCAATCCTTGCCATAAAACTTCCTCATATCAATTTTAGGAACGTGGTTGGTCTTCAACCCAAATTGGAGTTTCTCCATTCTTGATTCATCTTCCTTGTGTTCTCATCATGAATTTTATGGGATGCATTTTCACTTTTAGTGTCCTCTTTATTAATAAAATTTTCAATCCTTCCATGATATCTCTTTTTAAACCCTCCATCTTAGTATCCATTATTTCCTCTGACTTAGCTTCAGTTAAATCCATCATCCCTTGTAGTTCATATTTTGTTACTGTCTTCTTTTGTAAATCATTATGTCCCTGCGCATTTCTTCACCTTCATCTAGATTCCAAGTAGGACTTTCTGGAGGCTTATTTGGTGTAGAAGTTCCCTTTTTTGGTGGCATGTTGGCCAAGTATAACTTTTAAACCTTGATTTGAAGGTGGTTCTACTAGACAATCTTTATTCTGCTGTATCTCCAAAATTTCATCATTTCTGGGTACGAAAATTTCTTTTTGTATCTCTCTGATATGTCTTCTCTGCAATTCCACAAGTCTAATAAAAATTGGATGTTTCATGTGGAAGTTATGGTAACCTCCCCACAACTTGTTGATTTTTTTCCCTTCTAGGAGAGCGTACTTGTAAAGCGTGCCAAGATCACAATATCAAATATTTGATTCTGAAGCTTGTACCAGAAATACTAAATTATGTCCATTATCCAATGCAACTAGTCTCACTTAATTTGGATACTCAGTGAATATGATATCATTGTTTTACCCATAAGACCTGTTTGAGACTAGTTAACATGACTAGTCAGATACCCTATCTTGCACAGGGTGTATCTAAAAACGTAGGATGAACCAGAAGCTGAAATTTGTATCAAAACTACCTTGATAATTGATATGAATATCTTCTTGATTTTAGGGTCTGAAACGTTACAAACAAAAATTTATAGAGAAAATTGTGCGATGGATAAATTCAAGATGATTCAAGAACCCTATATTACACAGGATATATCTCTAAACGTATAAGGCCTCAGGAGCTGAAATTTGAACCCAACATACTTTGAGCTATCTACTAAATAGAATCCAAGGGATTCCTTTGGAAAAATCATAGAAATAACATTATAGCTAAAACTCCAAGGTGTCTTAGATGTAGTAGAGAAATCCCAAGACATTGAGCTCTAATATCAAATGTTAAGAACCAAATATCAAAATAACATAAAAAAACCTCAGAATAAGTACTCAATGAAATGAAAAAGATATAATTTCAAATAATAATCCTCGTAGAGGGGGAAACCACCTTATACACCACATAAATTTTGAAATACAAGATGATCCCAAATGAAATGGTCTCCTTGGTATATATAGGAGAGTAGGAGGTACAATTACAACTAATAGACCCACGCCGACATAAATAAAAAAACATTACTAATGTAATATGTCCCAATTAAGGGGTAATGTGCCATTATTCAGGGCTTAAAAAATATTGAGTCTAATAAAGAAATGTAGTGGACCCATGTCTGTCATCAAGAACATGTCATGCATAATCCTCTTGACTGCAACAATTGTTGAAGTTGAGAAATCAGTGATCAACAAATCATCAACATACAAAACTAGGAGTAGAAGTGAATCATCCGTCCTGAGCTTGTAAACATTCGTGTCTGAATTACAATGTAGAAAATTCTATGACAACAGGTAGGAGTCCATATTGAGATACCATGCCCTCAGATGCTGCTTGAGGCCATAAAGAGATTATTCACTCGAGATACCAAATATGAATCCTACATAAATACCTAGGGTTGCTCCATATATATCTCCTAATAGAGATCTATGTGAAGAAATGAATTCTTCATGTCCATCTGATGGGATTCCCATCCTTTGGTTGTCGCAATGGAAAGTTCCAAATGTATGGAATCCATCTTCTCTATTGGAGTGAAGGTCTCATCATATTTGATACTGTGCATTTGTTGAAAGCCTTTGGAAAATATCCCATCTTTGTATATGCTAACATATTCATCCTCTGTGCTCTTGGTCCTATAGACCCATCTACACCTAACAATTTTCCTTCTTGAAGGAAGGGGAACCAGATCCCAAGTTTTGTTCTCAAGGAGGGACTTGTACTCCTCCTTCATGGAGAATTCCCTAAAGGGATTTATAACACCCTCTCCATAGGAATTTGGATCTGAAGACTGAACCAAGAAAGCATGCCTAGGTGGCATCGATTAAGTGGTAGTGAGTGCTAGAGGAGGCTCGTCAAAATCAGATCGAGTCATCCTATTATCAGCTAGATCCCCTATAAGATCTCATGAATCCTGAAGAGTAGTCTTGACCCACTTGGGACTCGGCTTTGTCTCTGCATCTACATATCCATGCATTGAATCTACATATGACTGTACTAACTTTGTATCTAGATAATTTTAATCCTTTGAATAATAAATCTCATCTGAAGAAGAGTTGGCATGTCCATGCTCATCATCTTTGATAGGTGGAAGAACAAAAGTGTCTGCATTCGACTATTGAGGTACATGTGAGACACTTTCCTCGAATTGGACACTAGGATCAATGATGAGCCAGTCCAAGGAAAAACCAATGAGTCTATATCCCTTCACACCTTTGGGGTATCCAACAAAGATACACTATGTGCTCCGTGGACCAAGTGTATTCCTTTTCTCAGAGGGAATCTTGGCCCATGCATGTGAACCAAAAATATGAAAGTGGGTCACTTCTGGTTTGAGGTAGCTCCAAGCCTCATAGGGGCTCTTATCCTTGACAGATCTATGGGGAGATATATTTTTGATGTATGTTGCACAATTAAGTTCTTCATCCCATAATCTCTGTGGAAGTGACTCTACATGTAACATGCAAGATGCCATCTCTTTTAGAGATCTGTTTTTCCACTTAGCAAATCTGTTTTGTTGTAGAGTATAAGGAACCATGTGTTGTAACTGAATCCCGACCTCATGAAAAATATTTTGTATCTCATGGATGACATACTTTCCCCATTTATCAGTTCATGGGACTTTGATTTTCTTTTTGGACTATGTCTCAACAAGGGATTTGAAATATCTGAGGTGTTGAAAGATATCTGATTTTTTCTTGAGAAAGAAAATTCATGTGAAGCGTGATAAATCATCAACAAAAATGAGAACGTACATTGGTTTATTGATTGATGGATGCAGAAAAGGTCCCATGAGGTCACTATGGATCATATCTAAAGGAAATGAAGGCTTCTGAGTCTTTCCTTTGTCGAATTTCTCTTGAGGGTGTTTTCCAAGAACACATCCCTCAAAAATTCCTTTGGAGAAGTGGATGTCAGGTAGACCATCAACCATTACCTACTTACTAAGTTGTTACATATATATGAAATTTAAATTACTGAACCTTTCATTCCATATCCTACTACTTTCATCAACATGGGTAAGAAGTAATGCAGAATCAGATTCAATAAATTTTGAAAATGTGTAAAGTATGGATTGATGATTTACCTCACTGATAACAACCTTGGAATTGGTTTGCATGTCATATATATCCAATGCATCAGGTGTGAATATGACTCTCTTTCCAGTGTCATAGTTTTTCATATGATACACAAAGAGAAGATTGGCAGAGAGTTTGGGAATGTGTAGCAAATTCTTGAAGCTTCCATTTGTGAGTTCAATTCTTGCTTTGTCGGTGACCTCGACTGGAGAGTTTTCCCCCATCAGAATAGGAGGACCTTTGCATGAATCTAATGAATAATATACTTTTTTTGTGTCTTTCATTTGGTGTGATTCACCTGAATCTATGATCCAAGAATCAGGAGAGGAGTTGATGGAAATCAAAGCATGGAGAGACTTTCCTTTCTTGGGATTCTAATCTTCTGTCTTCTTCTTCTTGGCACCCTCGGGGATACGATCTCCAAGGTTGTTTTATTGAATTAATTGGACCATTTGATATATCTGTTTTTGCATACATGTCGATTTTGGATGGAATCCCTTATGGAAGTAAGTGCATTTCTTCCTTTTTATTCCCTTTCCACCTTTGGATTTGGAGGCATCCTTGAAGGGTTTTGAGTACACTTCCTTTTTTGGATAAGAATTTGGGCCTTTGATTTTTCCCATGTTGATAAGGTTGTTTTTATCTTGTTTAAGAGATTCAATAAATACCTCAAGAGAGGGAATCTTCCAGGTGATCTAGAGGCAAGTCTAAATGAATGAAATGTGGATACAAACACTGGGTATTCCAGAAGAATTTTGGAGAGAATGGCTGGAACCATTTTTTTCTCCTCCTTATATTTATCAACCCCACAAGACTTGAGTTGCGACAACAAATCTTTATATTTGGTAAAGAAATATTGGAGATTGTCGAAGGTTTTTGGATCCAAAGTGAGAAATTAAACCTCTCACATGTGTCCCCTCATATCATCCTATTTTAATCATCCTATTTTCCAAAAATCCATTCCATGGTGGTCCATTCTTCAATGGGGTTTTACAGGAGGATATGTGAAAGAGGCGTTCATGACAATTGATATTGCAAATAGTTAGAAACACTTCATCCATTCGATTCATAAACTTGTATTTTTATATGGATGATGTGTGTTCAGTATTTGTGTCCATGATTAACATATATAATACTTTTCCTAGAATATTCACTATAATCTTCTCTTTCCATGTAAAAAAATCGTATGGTGTAAGAATGATTCTTTTGGAAATTCCATTTTTTTGTTGTCTTCAATATTCGGTACTTGCAAAAAGAATATGGTGTGTATTTTTCCTAGAAATTTGTCGACTCTTATAACATGTAAATGTTTTTAACCTACACAAAATATATCTATCTAGCAAATGACATACACAGTTTGCAGAGAACATATGAAAAAAGAGAAGCATACGAGAAATAATGGAATAATTCTCATTAACCAAATGAATGAATGAAAATTTACACATGATATACTTTGTATAACGCAACTAATGCATACTCAAGGAGAATACAATGCTCCATAGTGGTGGTATAGAGTGATCTTGACACACACCAACAATTATAGGAGTAAATTGTGATCTAGTCTAGTCTCTCAGGTAGTTATGGGAGTAAACTACCACCTAGTTTGAGTTAACTAGTCTCTTAGTATTCAGGTAACTGAGTGAAACAAAGTGAAGTGAGGAGGAGATCATGGAATCATGAGTAATTTGATAATATGGTGATAATCCCAAGGAAAATTCACATTAGCTGGTGATGATCCCAATGTGGCTTCTAGAATCCACTCAACTGATCAAATTGAAGTGTGAATTGAAGATAATATTCTCCTAGAGGAATATTCTCCCTAACTATAAGAGACTGAATAATGACTAATAAATGTAGGGAAAAAAATAGGAAAAATAAATCCTAGGTTTGTGTGAAGTATCTCCAACATAAATAAAGATTATGATCACATTCAAAATAAAATAAGATGTTACATTTGCATGAGAGAAATTTTAAAGAATAATACTTATAGAGCTCAAAATAATATTATGATAGACCAATTTAAAATACTTTATACTCAAAACTCATAGTTATAAAATATATTCAAAATTGATCCCAAATTAGTTCTCTGGAATTTCTAAAAAATAATGAGGTTTGTTTTAGTGTATGAAATTAAGGCATTTGTACAATGGACTAGGATTTGGGCTCCCGCGGACCATAAATAAAACATGTACACGAAAGTATGAAGTAGAAAGAGTAGCATGGGAGGATCTTGAATAGTGGAATCTGGAAAGAAGACAAAGAGGAGGTTAATAGGATTCAATTACACTTTTCTAGTTAAAGAAGAAGAATAACTCGATGAAAAACTAATAAGGGAAGAAATATGTGATCAACATANATAGACTTACTATAATGGAATCTGTCATTGTTCATTTTCTTGTTGTTTCTTCTTTTGTACCCTTTCTTGTTGGTTTTATATTTCTAGTTGTAATTGCTTTTGTTATTATTTCAGAAATCTTGGGAATTGAGTTGTTTAACCATTCTTGAATATAACTCCTTAACAGGGAAATGGTCACTTCATGTTTTACTTTAATATTAAAAAACTCATGTTCAATTTCTCTATGATCAATAGATAAATTTTGCAAAGTATTCTCAATATCTTTATTTTTATTGGTATACTCAACAAGTCAGTTCTCAATATCATCATGTGTGAACTCAATCATAGTATCAAAATTTTCAGTTGATGGCCTTTTTAATTCTTCAATTTTCTCTTTGAATTGTGGTCAAGTCATGAGCATTGATTTTGAGATAAACCCATGGTATGAGACTTCAATAGTGGTACCAACAATATCTAAATTAATAATTTTTTAGTATGATTCTATCTTCCTTCTTCACAAATCAATCAATTCAGTTAACAATACCTTCAATACATTGATTCTTTCAATCCAGTAGGCCTTTAGTTGCTTGATGTGGCTCGGGGAAGGTAAATATTATTTCTTTCTCATCTTCTCCATCATTTCTGAAACCTTTACTACAAACATCAAAACTCCATCTATATAAAAACCTTCATCATTTTTCAGATGTGTATTCAGATATTCTCTAGTGTTCTGAATTCTAAGGCCTACATAGGAAAATATTTTTGCTAAATCCCACAACTCTAAAATAAAAGACATTCTTCTCTTTAGGTTCTCCTCGATAAAATGTTAAGTGGTAATAATAAATCTTGAAATTCCTTTTACTCTAGCACTTGAGTCTCAGGTTTCTTGAAAAATTTTCTCAGGCCGAATCATGGAAATGGGGGAAGCTAGAATAAGTGGAGGCATGAGAGTTTCTTCCAATTCCTTAATTTTCTTCTTTTAGCAGAGAATTTTCTTCCTCCATATCGGTAATTGAAAAATCCAGTGCATCCCTTGTAAGTCTTTGAATGGAAGACAATCTAGAAGGGAACATGTTCCATGTATAAATGGTAGACCGAAACTTTCCACTTTTACTCTTCGTGGTTCTTTCAAAGACGAATTTCTTAGAATCTCTATCAAATGATGCATTTTATATAAAAAAAGTATCTTCATCAAAAAATATCTCATCCTGGACCATAAGTGTAGAAATATGTTGTACATCTTCTCCAACAGGTTCCTATTTTTCTGGGAAGGTGATATTCTCGATATCCACATCCAGTTCCATAATATCCAGTAATTCTAGTTATCAGAGTTACAAAACAGTTCTATAGTGATTAAAAATTCTAGTTTTCAGAGTTACAAAACGGTTCTATAGAAAATAAAAATTCTAGTTTTTAGAGTTACAAAAAAGTTCTGTAGTGATTAAAAATTCTAGTTTTCAGAGTTACAAAACGGTTTTGTAGTGAATAAAAATTCTAGTTTTTAGAGTTATGAAATAGTTCTGTAGCGATTAAAAATGCTAGTTTTCAAAGTTACAAAATAGTTTTGTAGTGAATAAAATTCTAGTTTTCAGAGTCACAAAATGGTTTTGTAGCGATTAAAAATTCTAGTTTTCAGAGTTACAAAACAATTATGTAGCAATTAAAAATTCAATTTTTAAAGTTACAAAACCGTTCTGTAGCGATTAAAATTCTAGTTTTCAGAGTCACAAAACACTTCTGTAGCGATTAAAAATTCTAGTTTTCATAGTTACAAAATAGTTCTGTAGCGAATACAAATTATAGTTTTCAAAGTTACAAAACATTTCTATATCGATTAAAAACTCTAGTTTTCATAGTTACAATACAGTTCTGTAGCGAATAAAAATTCTAGTTTTCAAAGTTACAAAAGAGTTCTATAGCGATTAAAAATTCTAGTTTTCAGAGTTATGAAACAATTCTGTAGTGATTAAAAACTCTAGTTTTTAGAGTTAAAAAATGGATATGTACAAATAAAAATTCTAGTATAAAAATTAATCTTATTACAATTTAAAATTTCAGAAAATAAAATACCAGAACAAATGAAGATGGAGAATTGATGAATCTGTCAATGTCTTGCACTCCCTTCTTGTTCCCACTGTCAATCACAATAACTTCACCGATACCTCCCAACCAATGCTAGGGGTACTCTTATTCCCCCTTATCCCCCTGATCCATAAAGGGGCCACACACAAGAAACCAAAAATCATAGCTCCAAGCTTTCCTTGCAAGGAAGAGCTTCCACTCTTTCTCCAATCTTGGTATCCCAACTCTCACAAGTAAAAAACAATCCATAATAATTTTATCAACATAAGATTA
>JASDQU010107940.1:20179-38057 GCA_032191745.1 Picea mariana | reverse complement strand
CTGAATGGTTATGTTAACTACCACTCTGTACTCTTCTTCGGATGAAGATAGACCAATAGCAACCAACTTCTTGATCAACCAACAAATAGGCCTGGAACCAAGACTGAGTGAGTAACCAGTTGTTGAATTGCGATCAATGCTATCACCATCCCAGTCAGAATCAGTGAACCCGATGAGGTCCAATATAGATTATGTTGCATAGTGAATCCCAAACTTGATGGTTCCCTATATGTATCGAAGGATACACTTTGTATGCTTCCAATGTAGCTCATGTGGATCCTGCATGAATTTGGAGACTACTCCAACTACATAGGAGAGGTATGGTCTGGAGTGTGTGAGATACAACAATATCCCCACTAGTTTTATGTATAGTGTGCTGTCAACCAGTGGAGTGTCCCCGCCATCCTCAAGTCTGACTGCTGGTAGAAAACGAGTCAGGAAAAACTTGTAGTCTGTCATGTGAAATATATCAAGGCGATCTCATGCATACTTGGCCTGAGACAGTTTTATTTTTTATGCATCCTGACTGATCTTGTTAAGAACAAAATATCAAAATAGCATAAAAAAACTGAGAATAAGTACTCAACGCCTTGAAAAAAAGCGAATTTCAGAGAATAAGCCTCTTTGAGGGGGAAACCTCCTTATACAGCACATAAATTTCCAAATAAAAGATGATTCCAAATGAAAAGGTCTCCTTGGTATTTATAGGACACTAAGAGGTACAATTACAACTAATGGATCCATTCCGACATAAATAAAATAACATTACTAATGTAATATGTCGCAATTAAGGGGTAATGTGACATTAGTTAGGGATTAACATGCCCCTCCCCTTCAGACAAATGTTTTCCGAAACACTTGAGTAATATTGGATGCTTCTGTATAAAATATTCATCCTCCCAAGTGGAATCTTCAACAAGTAGTTTCCTCCACTCAATGAGATACTCAGAAATGGATCTATTCCTCAATTGGAAAATTCTTGTGTCAGTGATAGCTTTAGGCTCCGATATGATTTTTACTTATTCGTCAAGTTCTGGAAATATAGTGTGAACTGAGATATTGTCACCTATAACCTTATTTAAGTAAGAAACATGGAAAACTGGGTGTACTCGTGAAGATGCAGGAAACTCCAATTTGTATTCCATAGTACCAATATTTTGCAACACCTTAAAAGAGCCACAGTACTTTGGTGATAATTTATTATCCTTATTAGCTTGCTTGAGGGACATCTATTTGTATGGTTGTAGTTTTAAAAATACCCAATCCCCCACTTAGAAACTTCTTTTACTACGATGTTGATCTTCTTGTTGTTTCATGTGATTCTGTGCCATGGTCAGGTTCTCCTTTAAGAGTTGGAGAACTTGTTGTTGATGCTCAATGTGATCTTCCACTACATGAACCTTAGATTTTTATTTTAGAGAAGAAGTGATGGAAGGAGGGTGTTATCCATAAAGTTCCATAAATGCTTTCATTTTTGTTGCCATATGAAAGGAAGTGTTATACCACCATTCTGTCAAGGGTAACCATTTGAACCATTGTGTTTGTTTATTAGAGACAAAGAAACAAAGGTATCCTTCAAGAAATTTATTCACTATCTCGGTTTGTCCATTAGATTGAGGATGATAGGATGAGATATGAGCCAATTGAGTACCCAAACAAGAAAATAATTATATCCAAAAATGTCCAGTGAATATGGGATCACTGTCACTTACAATAATCTTTGGGCTTCCATGTAGCTTTTGAACTGTCTCCATGAATGTTGTGGAAACTATGATGGCTTTGAAAGGATGACAGAGTGCACAAAAGTGTGCGTACTTGGTCAGTCTATCAACAATCACCATGATGACACTCTTTCCTTCAGAATTCAGTAACCTTGTGATCAAATCGATGGAAGCCTCCTCCCAACACTGACTTGGGATGGCTAATGGTTGTAAAATGCCCGCGGTCTTAATTATTTTCACCTTATTTCTTTGGTAAACCAAACATTATTCCACAAACCTTTTAACATCATTTTTAAGGCCATCCCAAAAAAAGTCCTTCTTGATCCTATGGTAGGTTTTCAAAAATCCTAACTGCCCTCCTACCAGAGAGGTGTGAAATTCCAATAGTACCTTTTGTTTGAGCTGGGAGTTCTTACATAAATATAAGTGATCTTTGTACCATAGTGAATCATTTTTCCATTTAAATGTATCTGAAGCATTGGAATCCTGCTACAACCTTTGAATGAGAGTCCACATGTTTTCTTCATTCTTCCAATCATCCCTTGTGTCTATTATCCAATCAGTTTGGATGATCGAGATAGGACAGAGAAAGGCCTCAAAATATTCATCCACTCTTGAGAGTGGATATTCCACAACATTTTCGTCCCTTTTTATATATGATTTCGAAATCATAACCCAACATCTTGGTTACCCATTTCTGTTGTTCTTCTGAAGATAATCCTTGTTCCAAGAAGTATTTAAGACTATCATGATCTGTTTTGACCTTGAAGTGCCTACCTATTAGGTAAGGGTGCCATTTCTTCAATTCATGTAGTATTTCCATCATTTCCTTTTCATAAATGGGTTTGTGTAATTCCTTTCCATTGATTGACTGACTTTCAAAAGCAAGGGGCCTTCGTTACTGCATTAGAAAAACACCAATGCGATTTCTAGAGGGATCACATTCCACAATAAAGGTTTTTGTGAAGTGTGGTGTTGTCAAGACATGAGCTTTTCACATCACCTCTTTAAGTTTTTCAAAATCTTGAGTTGCTTATGGAGTCCATGAAAATGCATCTTTCTTAGTTAATTCTATTAAAGGTGCTTCTATTCTTCCATAGTTCTGAACAAACTTGCAGTAGTAACCTGTCAAACCCCAAAATACTCTAAGATTCTTCAATGTTTTGGGAATCAACCAGTCCATCATGGCCTTAATATTGTTAGTGTCTAACTTGAAACCTTCATGAGATACAATATGAACCAAATACTCTACCTCGTTCACCCAAAATAAACATTTGGATGGTTTGGCATATAGTTGTTGCTCCTTTAGTAGTTGTATCACCTTGTCAACATGTCGCACATGATCCTCCCAAGACTTGCTATAGATTAGTATATCATCAAAAAATACTAACACAAATTTTTGAAGGAAGGGATTGAAAATGGAATTCATCAACCCTTGGAATCTGGAAGGTGCATTTGTAAGGCCAAAAGGCCTAACCAGAAATTCATAATGGCCTTCATGAGTTCATAATGCTGTTTTTGGGATATTTGCTTCCTTCATTCTAATATGATGATACCCTGAACGAAGATCCAACTTTGAGAAATATATTTCTCCATGTAGTTCATATAACAATTAATCAATTATGGGAATGGGAAACTTATCTTTAATAGTGATTGTTGACGATTAAAATCGTAAACATGAATTCCACCGAAAAAGTATTGCTAAATCCCTATTATTTAACTATGCTAATAATATAATACTAGTATGTGGGACCCCCTTGTAGACTAGAGGCGCAAGGATAGACATATCACAGATTTTTCTGCTATTGTTTTGATGCTGCCTAAACAGTTCTACATGGTTGACAATGCAATCTTGGTTTCTTTTGACATAGTAACATGTGGATGATACATTTTATGGAATGCTTCTTGCGATCCAAATCATTTTTTGTTATGATGGGCATGTAATTATAGTTTCTATGATTTAACCATGTCACTAATAATTGTGATCGATTACCTAGCCACATATATGCAAGAGATGTATTAGTGATAACATAATCAAAGAAAACAAAGAAAAACCTATAAAAAAATACTAAAGGGAAATAAGTTATGTTTAAGCTATGATAAAAAGTTATATGGAAATGGAAAAGTAAAGGGATGTTAGTGTTAGTCCTAACTATTATATTATGGTTGGTTAGTAGGCTATGTGAATTTCATTAGATTTAAATTGGGCGAATATAGCATTGTAATATGTGTTACGACATAGATTGATGGATAGGGTTAACATGTAAATGTTAGTGGGTGTCACACTACTTAAGGAATATCATCGCATATTTTAAATGTTTGGGCATTGAATACACGGCTTAATTGATTGGTAAATTTAATTCTTGTTGGGTTGTCTCGTACTTTGAATTGAATAGGCCAGGTGATGGAAGTGGCATGCATTTACTGCATGCCACTCCATACTCCCCCTATTGGCCGTCACCCTAACATTGTTCCTTGTTGCATTTTCTTATCTTTTGGTTGTGAAGCTCCGCATTTCAGGCTTGGAAGGAAAAAGGCTCAACCAACTCACCATTTAAGCATTTTTTTACATGTATGATTATTTTTGTCTCCATCCATGAAATATTCTCTGTTGTATGAAAAAATAATGGCTCAGTAGTTCTTGGATTTTGCGTGTTCCTGATAATTTCGACCGTATAAATGTGTGTTTTATCTGTCTATGATGTCTGCAAACTGTTTCGTATTGAAAGCAAAAGAATTGGGTTTTGTTTAAGTTGGGCATTGACTGGTTGCTCGATTGGTTTAATATCATGATGGGTCTTTGTGGATAATAAGTGAACGTGGTAGATGTCGCTCTATATTTATGGTGGAGGGTTTCATTCTGTGTATTACCGTCGGTTATTTCGTTCCCTCATAGTCATGATTATAACCCTTATCTAGTCACATTCGGATTGCCAGTAGTTGTTGTGTTATTTCTTCAAACCCCGAGTCATGGTCGTTGGCTCATTCTTATCGTATTTTTACCAAAGTATCCCCACATCTAGTTTTGGGGTGGCCATAAAATTAATATGTACTATATGGTTGTGGGTGATCCAAGATATATCTCAGCATTATGTCAAAATAATGTATGAGTCCTCATTGGTATTTCTATCAGGTTGTTCGGCTCTTAAGAAAATGGATAGATAGGTTATATATCTATGTGTTCTTTTAATAACTTCCACTGTTCAATTAACTTCATCTCTCCTCTTCAAATTTTAAACTCCCTATGTGCATTGGGTTACTATATTCCTGTCTTTTCTCTCCTCAGGGTTTGATCATTGGTTCCATCCAGGACTTGGAGTAATAACAAGACTGTGTGGCTCATTGCTGTGTCTTTTTGGAAAGTCATTCTTACTTGTGGTTGAAAGAAGTATCATAAGACCTTGAACTCTCTATTTTATTGCTAAAATTTGAACACACTATTATTGTCTCCCTACATTGGTTTTTGACAGAGCCTGATTTAGTTCCGACTGTCTCTGCTCCCCTTGGCCACCTTCTTGGTTGTCAAATATGAGTTTACTAGTGGAATGGTTATGGAGGTTTTTCGTCGAGTTTTTGTCTCATATTTCTATGATAAAATTGGTTGAACAATGATAGGTGCTTGCACATAGTCGAGGACTTTCTTCTTTCATTATTGTTTTACTCACTTTGTTTTTACCAGCATGGTCTTGATCACAATTGGAAAAAACTCTTTGTGTTTTTGCTAGGCCCGATCAGGGTTATGGATAGTTTTAAAAAGGATGCTTGTGTGTTTATATTGGATCATCATACAGATTAACAATGGTTTTAAAAGGAAAGTTATATCAACAATGATAAGGTTCAAGTTTTATGTTGACTGTTGTTTCGTTGCAAGATCTTATCAATTGGTATGATGGAGATTGTGTGTAATCGAGCATATTTTGGAAGTTCGTTCGTATTTGAAAAGGGACTTGTTTATATTTTAGATAGACCTTATTGTAATTGGTAAACAATGGTTGTTGATTATTATTGTGATGCATTATGGTTTATCAAAAATAGAGGTTGAGCATATTGTTATGCGTTTGTTTTTTATTTCTTGGAAGAAGGAAAAGAAAGAAAGGATCAACACTTTGTTAAACAGGACTGTTGAGTGGAGCGGTTGTTTTTTTTTTGAGTTATGATTGCATGGACTGCTATAAATTGAGAAATTTTGGAAAATTTAAATATTGGGACAGCAAAAATTTGGTACACAATTGAGAAACAGTGAATATTGGTGCCTTTTGGATTGATTTTAATACAATGTTATGATTATTGATTACTTAATTTGTTTTATGAACAACATCCATTAATTTCCCTGTCATTCTCTCACTTTTTCGCACACTATAAGTCCCCTCACACTACCAGATTCATATTGCATGCCCTGTTCTTAAAATTAAATTATAATTAAATGGAAACTTTGTATTACAACAATTAAAAGGATGACACAGAGATGGGTTATAGATTGATATTTTTTTTATTGAAACATAGTTGACTGTTTAATGATTTGTTGAGAAGTAACCATGATATAATACTTTTCATTTTATCAAGTTTCCACTCAATACAACCCCTTCGGATATCCCAGAATCCTTATTCACCCCCTGCTCATTGACAAGTATTAAACGATTTTTATGGATTGGATTGCATGGGTCTGATGTGTTGTTGAGCCAAACTTTGTTTCATATTTAAAGAGATGTCATGTATGGTTTGTTTAAGAATATAGCTGCTAATAAATGTTGCATACATGAATGAGCTTCTTCAACAGAGGAATCCATGGTCGAAATAACAAGGGGAGAGGAAATTGAAACAGAGGCCCTAGAAGGCCAACATTTTCAATACATTTTGATGCAGATCCACAAGAGTTAAACCAGCTCTTACAAGATGGATTTTTCAACTGGATTGGACAAGGGGTAGTCCAACCTAGGCAAGATAGGCCTCCTTTCCAACCCCAACATGGACCTAGTATCCCAGTTCCCCCTCATGTCTCATTACAACCTGAAGTCCCTAAAAATGACGAATGGAAAGAGATTGTCCACCCAACAATCTCCCAACATCGTGTCAGGACCAATTTTTCTCTACCTACTCCTCCTCGACCAATTAACCCAATTGTCTAAGTTTCCCCTACACACTCACCTGTACAGTCTTCCCACACAAGAAAGATACTCAAAATCGAAGTCCACCATACACATGATAAAGGAAAAATTGTTGCTTCCCCCTCCTCTGCCACAAGTGATTCATCCAAATCTGTTTCATCCCGCATGTAATTGAGAGATGACTGCTCTCATGTTATCAGTGAAATCAAGCCTAAAGGCTCCACACAACCTAAGGCTAACTCAGAGAAATCAAAGGGAGATAGTAGAAACAAAGGGAAAATTTCCTCCCAAAGTGGAAAATATGGTTTTTTAGTATATTTTATTATTGATTGTTGAGAATAGTTGATCATTGAAGTTTTTGGACAGCATATTGTTTTTGGATATTTTGGATATTATATTCTTGGATATGGTTGAAAATATCATTGATAGTTATTTTTTCAAAACTACGAGAATAATGATGGGATCCACAAGAAGGGATGTGTTTGATTGATTCATTAATTGTGTTTATTTTTGTTAAGAAACTAAAGGGAGTTACAAGGGGTCCCACCTACTAGTTATTATTTACTAAAGACCCTTATTATTATTATATTAATTCTTCCCCTAAACTAAAAATTAGTTGAGTTTTAGTTAACTTAACCAAAAGCGGTAGTTTAACTACTTCAACTAATTTTGATTTCTTAAAGTAAAAAATAGAAGGAAGAACAAGGGGAGAATAGAAGGAGAAAGCATACCAAGGTATGCTCTTGAGTTTTATTGAGATAGTTAAGTTTTCTTTCATTATTTAATTCATTGAAAGCATAATTCTCTTTTATGATAGTAGGGTCCTATTGTAGACAACAAGATTCAAGGCTGAATTACATAATTCAAACACTTATTTTTCAGAGGTGTTGATCTATCTTTGATAGTCTGTGTAGACTTGTTTGTTTATGAATTAAATTTCATGACTAATAAAGGATTTTGTGCATAGTCGAGTGGGAAGCAATCTGTGGCAAGTTGATCCATATTTTAAAGTTCAATTTTTTACTTTCTATTAGAAGTCCTTTTGTATGGTTTTCATCAGGGACATCTAAGTTTGACTTTGGTCCAAACTCCCTTAGGTATTTTTGTAAAGAGAATGATTCTTTTGATTTCTTGGAATGAAATAAGAGATTTCTATTCTGTCTCATATGTGTGGATATTTGAATGGGTATTTTTTATTTTGTCTCCACATTTACTTTTGCATCTATTATACTCAGAAAATTATATAAAAATGTTGAATTTCACAATAATCTTTTATTTATAAAAATCAGCCTAAGACCTTGTAACTAATACTTGTGTATTAGAAGACACATTTTGAGGCTATAAACATAGGGTGATATTCCCGTCTATATTTCCTTAGCCAATTAGGATTTGAAAATGCTTGAGTAACATTATTTCATATATTTTCCTCAACAATGATCTTCTTGAGCTCTCTATAATATGGACACATATGCCATGAGCCCTCTTTATTGAGTACCTTTACCAGCGATGCAGAGTAAGAACTTTGACTAGGTATACTAATGCCAACCTCTAACATTTTTTAACCATATGCTCAATTTCAATATTCTGGGCATAAGGGTATCTGTAAGGCCTGATGTTAGGAGGAACACTCCCAAGAATTAGGTGAATAGCATGATCGTGATTTTGAGTGGATGGAATACCTTTGGGAATATCTTCAAATACTTTGGAATGCTTATCAATGATCCCTTGTAGATACATGGGAATAGATGGATTATATGTTTGAACATATAGTGAGAATAGTTGTACAATTACACCATGATGCCCCTTTTTCAATAATTTTGTCATTCCATTAGAGATTATCAACTTACTGGGTTTCCCTGTGATACCACTTAACTCAATTTATTTTCTTTCCAATGAAAATTTCATGAAAAGTTCTTGAATTTTAAAAGGAATTGTTCCTAATGATTGTAACCATTGGATTCCTAGTACGACATCAACACCACCCATGGGTATAACAATCATTGGACTATTCATTAAATATTCTCCCATAGTAATATTGATCTTATTTCATTTTCCTGAGAAATTGATAGTTCCTCCATCTGTAATCATTACTTGAAACTATGGCACTGGATATATGAAGCAATTGAGAGCTTTGGCTAAGTATAGTGAATGAAATTATGAGTACTACCATAATACATTAGGACTATTACCTTTTTCTTTTTGATATATCCTTAGATATTAAGGGTTTGAGGAGTGTTAATTCCATCCAATGCATTAAATGATATCGTGGGAGTCAACTCTTCATAAGAAATATCTTCTACATTTTCATCTTTAGATGGTTCTTGTTCTTCTTCTTCTTCCTCTTCACAATCTATGTATAATAATTTATTATCACCACACTTATTCCCCTTACTTTACTTGTTGTCATAATTAAAGCATAAAACTATTTCTTTTCTCCCCTCCAATTGTTGAGGTGTCGGCCTTGTAGGTTGAGGTGTTTTAGAGGAAGAAAAATTATTCTTTCGATAGATGTTAGAAGTGGTACTTCTAGTAGCCATAGCCATATTTTTACTTTCAACATTTCTCGCCACCCTGAATGCATTCTCCAATGATTTGGGTTCCAAAAGGTGAACCTCATGTTCAATGTTATCCTTTAAAGTTCCTATGAATACATCAATAAGGTGCTCATATGGAATATTTTTTACCTTTATATTCAATCTTTGGAATTTCTCAATGTGCTCTGCAACTAAACCCTTTTTCTTGAGATTTATCAATTGGATAAAGAAGGTATTGCTCCTTATATCCTCATAGTGTGTTGTCATTTCTTTTGTTAAAATTGTCCAACTGACAAGTTATTTGCGAGAAAAAATCCATCGATACCACACTAATTGATTGGGTTCTAAATATAAAGAAGAAGTTATTACCTTTTGTGTATGTGGCACATCATGTAGATCAAAGGATTTATCCATGTGAAGTATCCATTTGATCCAATCCTTGCCATAAAACTTCCTCATATCAATCTTAGGAAAGTGGTTGGTCTTCAACCAAAATTGGAGTTTCTCCATTCTTGATTCATCTTCCTTGTGTCCTCATCATGAATTTTATGGGATGCATTTTCACTTTTAGTGTCCTCTTTATTAAGAAAATTTTCAATCCTTCCATGATATCTCTTTTTAAACCCTCCATATTAGTATCCATTATTTCCTCTGACTTAGCTTCAGTTAAATCCATCATCCCTTGTAGTTAATATTTTGTTACTGTCTTCTTTTGTAAATCATTTATGTCCCTGCACATTTCTTCACCTTCATCTAGATTCCAAGTAGGACTTTCTGGAGGCTTATTTGGTGTAGAAGTTCCTTTTTTTGTGGCATGTTGGCCAAGTATTATTTTTAAACCTTGATTTCGAGGTGGTTCTACTAGACGATCTTTATTCTGCTGTATATCCAAAATTTCATCATTTTTGGGTACGAAAATTTCTTTTTGTATCTCTCTGATATGTCTTCTCTGCAATTCCACAAGTCTAATAAAAATTGGATGTTCCATGTGGAATTTATGGTAACCTCCCCACAACTTTTTGATTTTTTTCCCTTCCAGGAGAGCATACTTGTAAAGCGTGCCAAGATCACAATATCAAATATTTGATTCTGAAGCTTGTACCAGAAATACTAAATTATGTCCATTATCTAATGCAACTAGTCTCACTTAATTTGGATACTCAGTGAATATGATATCATTGTTTTACCCATAAGACCCATTTGAGACTAGTTAACATGACTAGTCAGATACCCTATCTTGCACAGGGTGTATCTACAAACGTAGGATGAACTAGAAGATGAAATTTGTATCAAAACTACCTTGATAATTGATATGAATATCTTCTTGATTTTAGGGTTTGAAACGTTACAAACAAAAATTTATAGAGAAAATTGTGCAATGGATAAATTCAAGATGATTTAAGAACCCTATATTACACAGGATATATCTCTAAGTGTATAAGGCCTCAGGAGCTGAAATTTGAACCCAACGTGCTTTGAGCTATCTACTAAATAGAATTCAAGGGATTCCTTTGGAAACATCGTAGAAATAAAATTATAGCTAAAGTTCCAAGGTGTCTCAAATGTAGTAGTGAAATCCCAAGACATTGAGCTCTAATACCAAATGTTAAGAACCAAATATCAAAATAACATAAAAAAACCTCAGAATACTCAATGAAATGAAAAAGAGATAATTTCAAATAATAATCCTCGTAGAGGGGTAAACCACCTTATACACCACATAAATTTTGAAATACAAGATGATCCCAAATGAAATGGTCTCCTTAGTATATATAGGAGAGTAGGAGGCACAATTACAACTAATAGACCCATGCCGACATAAATAAAATAACATTACTAATGTAATATGTCCCAATTAAGGGGTAATGTGCCATTATTTAGGGCTTAAAAAATATTGAGTCTAATGAAGAAATGTAGTGGACCCATGTCTATCATCAAGAACATGTCATGCATAATCCTCTTGACTGCAACAATTGTTGAAGTTGAGAAATCGGTGATCAACAAATCATCAACATGCAAAACTAGGAGTAGAAGTGAATCATCCGTCCTGAGCTTGTAAACATTCATGTCTGAATTACAATGTAGAAAATTCTATGACAACAGGTAGGAGTCCATATTGAGATACCATGCCCTCAAAGACTGCTTGAGGCCATAAAGAGATTATTCAGTCGAGATACCAAATATGAATCCTACATAAATACCCGGGGTTGCTCCATATATATCTCCTAATAGAGATCTATGTGAAGAAATGAGTTTTTCATGTCCATCTAATGGAGTTCCCATCCTTTGGTTGTCGCAATGGCAATTTCCAATTGTATGGAATCCATCTTCTCTATTGGAGTGAAGGTCTCATCATATATGATACTGTGCACCTATTGAAAGCCTTTGGAAAATATCCCATCTTTGTATATGATAACCTATTCATCCGCTATGCTCTTGGTCTTGTAGACCCATCTAGACCTAACAATTTTCCTTCCTGAAGGAAGGGGAACTAGATCCAAACTTTGGTTTTCAAGGAGGGATTTGTACTCCTCCTTCATGGAGAATTCCCTAAAGGGATTTCTAACATCCTCACCATAGGAATTTGGATTTGAAGACTGAACCAAGAAAGTATGCCTAGGTGGAATCGATTAAATGGTAGTGAGTGCTAGGGGAGGATCCTCAAAATTATATCGAGTCATCCTATTATCAGCTAGATCCCCTATAAGATCTCATGAATCCTGAAGAGTAGTCTTGGCCCACTTGGGACTTGGCTCTAGCTCTACATCTACCTATCCATGCAATGAATCTACATATGACTGTACTAACTTTGTATCTAGATAATTTTAATCCTTTTAGTAATAACTCTCATCTGAAGAAGAGTTGGCATGTGCATGCTCATCATCTTTGATAGGTGGAAGAACAAAAGTGTCTGCATTCGATTGTTGAGGTACATGTGAGACACTTTCCTCGAATTGGACACTACGATCAATGATGAGCCAGTCCAAGGAAAGACTAATGAGTCTATATCCCTTCACACCTTTGGGGTATCCAACAAAGATACACTATGTGCTCTATGGACCAAGTGTATTCCTTTTCTCAGAGGGAATCTTGGCCCATGCACGTGAACCGAAAATATGAGAGTGGGTCACTTCTGGTTTGAGACAGCTCCAAGCCTCATAGGGGCTCTTATCCTTGATAGATCTATGGGGAGATATATTTTGGATGTACGTTGCACAATTAAGTTCTTTAGCCCATAATATTTGTGGAAGTGACTTTTCATGTAACATGTAAGATGCCATCTCTTTTAGAGATCTATTTTTCTACTTAGCAAATCTGTTTTGTTGTGGAGTATAAGGAACCATGTGTTGTAACTGAATCCCGACCTCATGAAAAATATTTTGTATCTCATGGTTGACATACTTTCCCCATTTATCTGTTCATGGGACTTTGATTTTCTTTTCGGACTGTGTCTCAACAAGGGCTTTGAAATATCTGAGGTGTTGAAAGATCTCTGATTTTTTCCTGAGAAAGAAAATTGATGTGAAGCGTGATAAATCATCAACAAAAATGAGAAAATACATTGATTTATTGATTGATGGATGCAAAAAAGGTCCCATGAGGTCACTATGGATCATATCTAAAGGAAAGGAATCCTTCTGAGTCATTCCTTTGTCGAATTTCTCTTGAGGGTGTTTTCCAAGAACACATCCCTCAAAAATTCCTTTGGAGAAGTGGATGTTAGGCAGACCATCAACCATTCCCTACTTACTAAGTTGTTACATATAAATGAAATTTAAATTCCTGAACCTTTCGTTCCATATCATACTACTTTCATCAACATGGGTAAGAAGTAATGTAGAATCATGTTCAATAAATTTTGAAAATGTGTAAAGTATGGATTGATGATTTACCTCACTAATAACAACCTTGGAATTGGCTTGCATGTCATATATATCTAATGCATTAGGTGTGAATATGACTCTCTTTCAAGTGTCATAGTTTTTCATATGATACACAAAGAGAAGATTGGCAGAGAGTTTGGGAATGTGTAACAAATTCTCGAAGCTTCCATTTGTGAGTTCAATTCTTGCTTTGTCGGTGACCTCAACTGGAGAGTTTCCCCCCATCAGAATAGGAGGACCTTTTCATGAATCTAATGAATAATATACTTATTTTGTGTCTTCCATTTGGTGTGATTCACCTGAATCTATGATCCAAGCATTAGGAGAGGAGTTGATGGAAATCAAAGCATGGATAGACTTTCCTTTCTTGGGATTCTAATCTTCTGTCTTCTTCTTCTTGGCACCCTCGGGGATATGATCTCCAAGGTTGTTTTATTGAATTAATTGGACCATTTGATATATCTGTTTTTGCATACATGTTGATTTTGGATGGAATCCATTATGGAAGTAAGTGCAATTCTTCCCTTTTATTCCCTTTCCACCTTTGGATTTGGAGGCATCCTTGAAGGGTTTTGAGTACCCTTCCTTTTTTGGATAAGCATTTGGGCCTTTGACTTTTCCCATGTTGATAAGGTTGTTTTTATATTGTTTAAGAGATTCAATAAATACCTCAAGAGAGGGAATCTTCTAGGTGATCTAGAGGCAAGCCTAAATGAATGAAATGTGGATACAAACACTGGGTATTCTAGAAGAATTTTGGAGAGAATGGTGGGAACCATTTTTTTCTCTTCCTTATATTTATCAACCCCACAAGCCTTGAGTTGCAAAAACAAATCCTTATATTTGGTAAACAAATATTGGATATTGTCGGAGGTTTTTGGATCCAAAGTGAGAATTTAAACCTCTCACATGTGTCCCCTCATATCATCCTATTTTCCAAAAATCCATTCCATGGTGGTCCATGCTTCAATGGGGTTTTACAGGAGGATATGTGAAAGAGGCATTCATGACAATTGAGACTGCAAATAGTTACAAACACTTCATCCATTCGATTCATATACTTGTATTTTTCTATGGATGATGTGGGTTCGGTATTTGTGTCCATGATTAACATATATAATACTTTTCCTAGAATATTCACTATAATATTCTCTTTCCATGTAAATAAATCATATGGTGTAAGAATGTTTCTTTTGGAAATTCCATTTTTTTTTTGTCTTCAATATTCGGTACCTGCAAAAAGAATATGGTGGGTATTTTTCCTAGAAATTTGTCGACTCTTATAACATGTAAATGTTTTGAACCTACACAAAAAATATCTATCTAGCAAATGTCATACACAGTTTGCAGAGAACATATGAAAAAAGAGAAGAAGAAGAGAATTAATGGAATAATTCTCATTAACCAAATGAATGAATGAAAATTTACACATGATATACTTTGTATAACTCAACTAATGCATACTCAAGGAGAATCCAATGCTCCATAGTGGTGGTATAGAGTGATATTGACACACACCAACAATTATAGGAGTAAATTGTGATCTAGTCTAGTCTCTCAGGTAGTTACGGGAGTACACTGCCACCTAGTTTGAGTTAACTAGTCTCTTAGTATTTAGGTAATTGAGTGAAACAAAGTGAAGTGAGGAGGAGATCATGGAATCATGAGTAATGTGATAATATAGTGATAATCCCAAGGAAAATTCACATTAGCTAGTGATGATCCCAATGTGGCTTCTAGACTCCACTCAACTGATCAAATTGAAGTGTGAACTGAAGATAATATTCTCCTAGAGGAATATTCTCCCTAACTATATGAGACTGAATAATGACTAATAAACGTAGGGAAAAAATTAGGAAAAAAAAATACTAGGTTTGTGTGAAGTATCTCCAACATAAATAAAGATTATGATCACATTCAAAATAAAATAAGATGTTACATTTTCATGAGAGAAATTTTAAAGAATAATACTTATAGAGCTCAAAATAATATTGTGATAGACCAATTTAAAATACTGTATACTCAAAACTCATAGTTATAAAATATATTCAAAATTGATCCCAAATTAGTTCTCTGGGATTTCTAAAAAATAATGATGTTTGTTGTAGTGTATGAAATTAAGGCATTTGTACAATGGACTAGGATTTGGGCTCCCGTGGACCATAAAGAAAAGATGTACAAGAAAGTATGAAGTAGAAAGAGTAGCCTGGGAGGATCTTGAATAGTGGAATCTGGAAAGAAGACAAAGAGGAGGTTAATAGGATTCAATTACACTTTTCTAGTTAAAGAAGAAGAATAACTCGATGAAAAACTAATAAGGGAAGAAATATGTGATCAACATAGACTTACTATAATGGAATCTATCATTGTTCATTTTCTTGTTGTTTCTTCTTTTGTACCCTTTCTTGTTGGTTTTATATTTCTAGTTGTAATTGCTTCTATTATTATTTCAGAAATCTTGGGAATTGAGTTGTTTAACCATTCTTGAATATAACTCCTTAACAGGGAAATAGTCACTTCATGTTTTACTTTAATATTAAACAACTCATGTTCAATTTCTCTATGATCAATAGATAAAGTTTGCAAAGTATTCTCAATATCTTTATTTTTATTGGTATACTCAACAAGTCAGTTCTCAATATCATCATGTGTGAACTCAATCATAGTATCAAAATTTTCAGTTGATGGCCTTTCTAATTCTTCAATTTTCTCTTTGAATTGTGGTCGAGTCATGAGCATTGATTTTGAGATAAACCCATGGTATGAGACTTCAATAGTGCTACCAACAATATCTAAATTAATATTTTTTTAGTATGCTTCTATCTTCCTTCTTCACAAATCAATCAATTCAGTTAACAATACCTTCAATACATTGATTCTTTCAATCCATTAGGCCTTTAGTTGCTTGATGTGGCTTGAGGAAGGTAAATATTATTTATTTCTCATCTTCTCCATCATTTCTGAAACCTTTACTACAAACATCAAAACTCCATCTATATAAAAATATTCATCATTTTTTAGATGTGTATTCAAATATTCTCTAGTGTTCTGAATTCTAAGGCCTACATAGGAAAATATTTTTGCTAAATCCCACAACTCTAAAATAAAAGACATTCTTCTCTTTAGGTTCTCCTCAATAAAATGTTAAGTGGTAATAATAAATCTTGAAATTCCTTTTACTCTTACACTTGACTCTTAGCTTTCTTGAAAATTTTTCTCGGGCTGAATCATGGAAATGGGCGAAGCCAGAATAAGTGGAGGCATGAGAGTTTCTTCCAATTCCTTAATTTTCTTCTTTTAGCAGAGAATTTTCTTCCTCCATATTGGTAATTGAAAAATCCAGTGCATCCCTTGTAAGTTTTTGAATGGAAGACAATCTAGAAGGGAACATGTTCCATATATAAATGGTAGACCACAACTTTCCACTTTTACTCTTCGTGGTTCTTTCAAAGATGAATTTCTTAGAATTTCTATCAAATGATGCATTTTATATAAAAAAAGTATCTTCATCAAAAAATATCTCATCCTGGACCATAAGTGTAGAAATATGTTTTACATCTTCTCCAACAGGTTCCTATTTGTCTGGGAAGGTGATATTCTCAATATCCACATCCAGTTCCATAATATCCAGTAATTCTAGTTATCAGAGTTACAAAACAGTTCTGTAGTGATTAAAAATTCTAGTTTTTAGAGTTACAAAATGGTTCTATAGAAAATAAAAATTCTAGTTTTTAGAGTTACAAAAAAGTTATGTAGCGATTAAAAATTCTAGTTTTCAGAGTTACAAAACGGTTTTGTAGTGAATAAAAATTCTAGTTTTCAGAGTTACGAAATAGTTCTGTAGCGAAAAATGCTAGTTTTCAAAGTTACAAAATAGTTTTGTAGTGAATAAAATTCTAGTTTTCAGATTCACAAAATGGTTTTGTAGTGATTAAAAATTATAGTTTTCGGAGTTACAAAACAATTATGTAGCAATTAAAAATTCTATTTTTCAAAGTTACAAAACAGTTCTGTAGCAATTAAAATTCTAGTTTTTAGAGTCACAAAACACTTCTGTAGCAATTAAAAATTCTAGTTTTCATAGTTACAAAATAGTTCTGTAGAAAATACAAATTATAGTTTTCAAAGTTACAAAACATTTCTATATCGATTAAAAACTCTATTTTTCATAGTTACAATACAGTTCTGTAGCGAATAAAAATTCTAGTTTTCAAAGTTACAAAAGAGTTCTGTGGCGATTAAAAAATCTAGTTTTCAGAGTTATGAAACAATTATGTAGTGATTAAAAACTCTAGTTTTTAGAGTTACAAAATGGTTATGTACAAATAAAAATTCTAGTATAAAAATTAATCTTATTACAATTTAAAATTCCAGAAAATAAAATACCAGAACAAATGAAGATGGAGAAGTGAGGAATCTGTCAATGTCTTGCACTCCCTTCTTATTCCCACTCTCAATTAAAATGACTTCACCAGTACCTCCCAACCAATGCTAGGGGTACTCTTATTCCCCCTTATCCCCCTGATCCACAAAGGGGCCACACACAAGAAACCAAAAATTGTAGCTCCAAGTTTTCCTTGCAAGGAAGAGCTTCCACTCTTTCTCCAATCTTGGTATCCCAACTCTCACAAGTA
>JASDQU010107939.1:34718-49732 GCA_032191745.1 Picea mariana | reverse complement strand
ATTTTTTTCTCATTTTTCTTACTATATATATATTATTGTTTTCTTTTCCTCTTTAGCATTTTAGGTTTTTCTTCAATGGTTTTTTCTCATACAAATTTGTTTTTAAAATGTTTTTGTTTTTTAAATTTCAATTCTGTTTGTTTTTTTATTTATTTTAGTTTTTAATTGATCGAAAAAAAAATAATTATATTTTTTTGCTAAATATTTAAAAATATTGTTATTTAACAACAATTATTTTCTATGTATTGAGGTAAGGTCAAAAAAGTGTGTTAAAAATGATATTTTCCACTATATTTAAAATGTATGGAACCATAACTTAATTAATGACAGATAATTATATGAAAAATCCTAATTTCAAAAAAATAAATGGTGTAGAACATTTTTAACATTGGATGAAGCAGCCCCCAGGGGGCAGCTCAATTGGCAAGTGCCGTGAAAATGAAGTTCCATGAGGTTTCGAGTTCAACTCCCCCCGGCTTACAATGTGTGCCGCGTAAGGGGCATCGTGGGCACACCTGGAGGTTATAGTGGTAGCAGTTGGATAACATGGCCACGTGTAACGCGAGCACGTGCCCAACTAGTTGCTGATTCCTCCAAACATAGAAAAAAACAAAACAAAACAAAACAAAACATTGGATGAAGCATGGAAATATGAATATGATTAAAAACACGATTGAATAAAAATAAAATAGAAAAGTTTGAAAATAGATGAAAAGACATCGTTGAGATAAAAAATAAAATAAAAATTTGAACAATTTGAAAATAAGTGAAAAAACGACCATTTAAAAAAACAAAGTGGAAACCTTATGTATCAGGAAATTTAAAATATCAAAAAACCACCTAAAAATGGAGGGGGGTGCTATAGGTAACACCATTTTTAAAAATGGGGTAAAAAACTTGACCCACCAAAAAAGAGAACTCTGTAGAGTTCTCGTTAAGTTGGTAACTATGTTATTGTTGATATACATTGTTACTAACAACTTATATTAGGGACAAAAATAATAACTTGGTTTTCCAATTGGTTATATTGCAATACATGCTTGTTTTTCTTGTGTCTCGAGCAGATACTTCACCATTTGCATGTTACTCAACATACTTTTCAACCCTTGGACTTCCCAAGACTCTTTTACAAGACTTTCATACCACTTAGAATTGACCTTTAGGGACATCCTTTCCATATTCATCCTTTTCCATCTCATTTCCCCTAGGGTCATCGAGATTCCCCCCTTAAGGTGTCTACCTCACCTCTAAAGTGACAATTGTCACCATTTGGTGGTTGGGTCAGGAAACTTGTACGATAAAATTTTGGCACCGTTGTCGGGGAGGATTTTGAATCCTTTTCCGAACCCTAACAACACTTTGGAAAGCTATCCCAAAGCCTTTCCCCTAGATTTCCTGGCGACTCCACCCAAGGGATGTTCCCTTTCCACCTTTCTTGATGAGCTCATTTGGTGACTCAACCTTCCCATAAACCTTCCTTTCCAAATCCTTTTCCCCCTGGGAGGTTCAAGCCTTATAAGGTCCACCAAAGAAGGCCTCCTCTCAAGTCTCCCATTGTTAAAACCCTCTTCCATAATACCCTTCCTCTTTCTCAAATGGCTCACTCTTGGGGAAAAGGCCTCTACAAACCTCTAAACATGTCCAATATCCAAGGATACCCTAACAAAATGCCAAAAGAGTCTAACAAATGGTTGCCAAGGTTCTCAGGAAACAATGTAATAACTATCGAGAACCATCTTTATGTCATGGGACAGGACATGGACAATGCAGGTATTGAGCATGAAGATGTGGCCATGAATTTGTTCACCTCATCATTGACTGAAGAAGCTCTTGATTTGTTCAGAGGCCTCCCTGACAACCATCTCATGTCCTATAAAGTTTTTTCCAATTTATTTAAGAACATATGGTCAATAAAGAAAGATAGTGGAATGATTGGAGCTAAGTTTAATCAGATAAATAAAAAGGAGAATGAGACAATGAAGGAATTCAATACTAGATTTGATAGGTTGTACAATTAGATTCCAATAGAATTCCTTCCTACAACATCAACGGTTCGTCTCCTTTACATGAATGGTTTTGAAGGGAAGTTTCGATTCATTCTCAAAGACAAAAATCCCACATCATTGGCACAATCCAAGGAGTACAGTGCCGATATTGAAGAAAATCTCCTTGATTCAAGGGTAGGACCTTTTCACTACCCTCATGCCAAAGTAGAAGTAAATACTAAGGTTTCCAACAATAGTGCTTCCGATCCGATTGCCCTCTTAACTCAGAAGATTAAATGGATAAATACTCAGTTTTATCTAGGAGCATAATCAAATTATGGGTCGTTTGACTATAGTGGAAAGAAATCAATCTGCTCCCAAATCTCAGTTTGCCAAACAACAGAGAGATGCCACAGGTTGGAAACCAAGGCCTCAATAAGAGGCAAAGGTCTTACATACTTTGAAACAAGTTGGGACAATTGATATCGAAGCTTGGTGCCTCCCGTGCCAAGAACCCCACAGAGAAGATGAATGCCCCCGGCGAGACGAAGATTCTCCCGACGATATGAATTTCATTGATATGACTTGTGCTTTCCAAGAGGAACAAGTTACCCAAGAGAAAATCAATGAAGCCAGAAGAAGAGGAGAAAGAGAGGGGAGACTTCAGGCCTTGAATTAGTTGACAAATGATCAGAATAAGTAATTAAGAAGGGTGGAATATCTGACCTACACTAGAAGAAATAAAGCTTTATCCCCTTCACCGCAACCTGATACTCCTCTTCCATCAGCAGAGGAGGTGGCTCCACCACCTCCACCTCCAGTACGTGAGTTGCTTCATAAGCCAACTCATACAGATGATATTCAATTAAATATAAATGTTGCAAGTATGTTTGGAAAACTGAATATGACGGTCCCAGTGATAGAGATGTGTAAGATCCCATCTGTAAAAATGGAAGTTTTGTAAGTCTTATAGGTGCCAATTGAGAAGGAAGATCCTCCTATCGTTTTAAACACTCTGTATCTAGATAAGCCAAAGGAAAGTAATCCTCCTTTCTGTCTTTCAATAGGCATAAATGACCTCTGCTTGAACAACTGCATGTTTGAATCTAGGGCCTCAACAAATGTCATATCATTAAGGGTGATGAAACAATTTGGTTTGAAGACAACCCGACCTTATGGAAATGTATGTGGTATTGATTCTAGAGAGGTCAAGGTTCTCGAGGTATGTGAGAACATTGGGATTTTTTCGATTGATTTTCCACATATCAACATTCTCATGGACATAGTAGTAATCGATGTTCCAGATTCTTGGGGGATTCTCTTATCTAGGAGATGGTCTACTATTATTGGGGGTTTCCTTAGCATGGATCTCACCCATGCACACATTCCCATGGGAAATGGAACCTTCTAGATATTATAGAATCGAGAGAAAGATGATAGACATGTGATGAATACTGATGGTCCTGATTATGTTAGTGAATGCGATTATGATGTGCCTCCACATATTATTGAGTATGATTTATATGAGCTACCATTCATGCAGGAAGTCTCCATAGATACACTTCTTCCATGAACATATGAATACAAAGAGAAACTTGCAAAATACCATGGGAAGGAGCTAGGGTCTATCCATATTTTGATGAAAGAAGATGAGAAACATTAAGAAATCATCAAAGAGATGGTCTGCACAGAGCCTCCATGCATTTAGATTACACCTTGCATAAATTTTAATGAAGGAATTCTTGCGCTCGTGTGGGACAAAAGGAAATGAAAACCAAGATATGACCAAAGAGATAAAAACTCATGGCTTGGCCCTTACATCATCAAGAAGAAGTCTAATAAAGAAAAATACTATTTGAAAGAATTAGATGAGGGGAAGATGCCATTACTAGTGGATGGATCTCTTTTCCAACCTTACATCTAGGTCACGTGACTTATTCAGGGCCCGTGCCCCAGGTAAGTAGGTAGGTCATATTTCTTTCCCTTTCATTTTCATATTGATTGCTCATACTAGTTTAGATGCATTTCATTTTCATTTTTCTCTACTTCCATATTGATCTCATGCTTAGTTTAGAATGTTTTGAAAGAATGTCAAAAATTTTCTTTTCTAGATTAGTTTTCATTTTGTATTATATATATATATATATATATATATATATGGATAAAGGGTGATGGAACCACCCTATATTCTCTGATCCCTTTCTCTGAGTTTTTGCAGGCACAGGTCCACCAGGAGATGATGCGGTTCTCATGCACTCTACGATGAGCACATGTCCCCAAATAGGAGCCAAATGTTATCCCCATTTTTTGGATAACTAAGGAGATTATGTCTCGAGGCCTTCAAGCTGCGGATATGGAGTGTCGAGAGACTACATGACTTGTAGTATCCTTTTACACAGATAGAGACCCTTCTCACCACCACAGAGGTCGTAGATTTTTAGATGGCATCCACCACACTGGTTGGATTCCAAAAGGCAGTGGGCATTGCTTCATGAGGTACAAGTCAGTATTATGGTGAGAATCATTTCAATATTTGAGGAATTTAAGTATGTTGTATCTTAGACTCATTTAGATTTCATGATATATGCTTTGACATTATGCCTTTTGCCTTGCTTCACATTGGTGGTTGACATTGTGCCCTAGTAATTGGTGTTCCTTGGGGATGGTTTTACCACTAGGAACTCACTTGAAGATCCATTGTACCTTTCTTAACCATACTTACCAATTTTCATCACTATTTCCCTCCATCTCCTTAGGTCTTGGGATTTTAGGGTGTATTGACCCAAGAAGGAGTTGTCCCTCATTCTATGGGAAGAAGGGGTTGAAGGCCCAGAGGGATTGATGTTGGGTAAAATATACAAGCCTATGTATGAACCTTTTATATGCACCTCCTAGAGATCACCCAAGAAAGCAATGAAATGCTTGTCTTTGAGAAAAGGGGGACCCAAGAGAAATATGATTATGAATGCTTAAAATGTTAGTTGATCTATCATGTCCATGGATATCTAGTGGTATGAAATTACCATCATCTGGTCACCAAGCTAGGGAAATGGCTCTCAGTTGCATGGCTGAGAGAAAGGGGGTCTCATTAGGAGCCAACCTTCTCATTTCCACTAGGTATTTGTGGGTGACACTGTCATTTTTTGGACACCATGCCATGGTAGTGGCATTCAACTTGTCCTTAAATTATGAAATAAAAAAAAGAATGGTAAAATAATGGGCTTGGAAAAAGTGCATTGCAAATGAAGGTACCACACACCCTCTACAAAGGCACCCATGAATGAGACACTACAACCACTTGCATGTCATGAACCCCATGCCCATTGAGTCTTGGACCTAACCACTTGACTAAATTTACATGGATTAGAGAGGGATCTCTTGTAAAATCTCTTTGACCTAGGGAAAGATCTACCCAATAGGACACCTTGTCAACCCTCCCATATTCAATCTTGACAAGTTGCATAATATATTTGAGCACTTAATTGTTTGAAATAGTAATATTTGATGCACATTCTTAGGTGGATCATTTATTAATTGGATTCACTTATCATAATGCTATGACTTGATATCCTTGGAGGGCCTGCTTATTTGTCTTTGCAGGACCTAATTGGTGAACAATTTTGGAAGAACAAGCCTAGATTGGGCTTCCATGGGGCTAGAATCCCGCATGTGGATGCAAAGGTCCCGCATGCCATATGAGAGAGATCAAATTTTGAAGGCCTCAAAGATGAATTGGACGACATAACCTACCCCCCACATGTCAAACGTTCTGCTTAGGAGAGGAAAACCGTCACCTTTAGAGGCACGACGTCACCTAGGGGGGTTAGGGTTTGGTGGTGAGGTTGACATGCATTGGCACAAGGAAGTTTTGAGGGGCTTGAGGATTTGACCATGAAGGAATTTATTTGGATACTTTACATGTGTCTTTGTGAAGCCTTTCTACACTCCTCCATCACTAAAGACCTTCTCCTAGTGCCAAAACATCCCCTAAAGGGGTGGCATCTTTATAAACTAGGGTTTTTCTTTGTGCAAAAGTGAAATTAAAGTGAATTGTTTAATATTACTTTTTAAAAGTGGAAATATTAGGGTTGTTGACCCCTACTCTTATGATTTACCCTTAATTATGTGTACAAACTATCTTAGTGACATTTTGTATAAATAAGAGATCATAAGATCTCATTTTAACATAACTCTCCCTCTTGTGAGAAGTACTTGGACTGAAATTTTAGCTACACTTGGAGTATTTTTCCTTTTTTGTTATGGAATAATGCCTTTTGGTTATGGTTGATGATTATTATGGTGCACTATCTCTTGGAGGTCATTTCTAGCTTATTGTGGTGGTTTGAATTGGCATGTTAAGGCTTTTTCTTGAAATGGTATGGTTCTTTACTTTGTTATTATCATTTATAATTCAAGTTGAGGTTGTTTTGTCACAAGGATAGATAGGAAGTATAAGGATATACACCCCTATCCTAGTTTCCACCATTTTTATCAAGCTTTTAATGTTGTTTGCAATGGTTTTGTTGAGGAAGTAAGAGGTTTTACACCCCTCATCTTCAAACCCTAGCTAGGTTACTTACCTTGGGAAGTAAGAGGATTTACACCCCCAAGGGTTTAGTAGTCCTAGCTCTTTCTATTTGACCCCATTAACCCATAAGCAAAGGCACTAATCTTGCATTGGAGAAACAAAATATTGCATTGGGAAACACAATTTCTTGTCGAATTTACTTTTTGCAAATTGGATTGTGTTCCTTGTGCTTAGAGAACCTCACAGACACAAGGTCATCCCCATGAAAATGATAGTTCTTGATGCTGTTACAAATTTTCATCTTCATCCATTAGGTCTAAAAAAACCCTAATCTAATTGCTTGAATAACTCTCTAATCAACCAATGGAAATTAACCAAAGTTTGCACACTTGTCTTACTTGCTCTAGCGCACTTTTTGGCAAAGTTTGGAGGTGTTTTAGTGGATGATTTTCTCATTGTAATACATTGATTTTTACGTCCATAAGGCTTATATAATTTGCTGCAGAAAGTGTTTACAACAACCTTTCCTTTTCATGCTAGCATCTTGGTCTTTTATATTGAGTTTTGCTAGTGTTTAGCTAATATTTCTCTTAATTTATATAATTCATCTTGCAACTTATGATGCAATATTATTTCTGATATACATTGTTACTAACAACTGCTATTAGGGACATCAAGGTTAACTTAGTTGTCCAATTGGTTATATTGCAATACATGCTTGTTTTTCTTATGTATCGAGCAGGTACTTCACTCTTTGCAGGTTACTCAACATACTTGGAAACCCTTGGACCTTCCCAATATTATTTTCCAAGACCTTAATACCACTTAGAATTGACCTTTAGGGACATCTTTTCCACCTTCATCGTTTTCCATCTCATTCTCCCTAGGGTCATCTAGATTTTCCCCTTGAGGTGACTACCTCACCTTTAAAGTGACGGGGACACTTGCCTAAGGTGACAGTGGGTAGGTGACCTCCTATTTTTCACCATTTGGTGTTTGGTTCAGGATTTTACCAACCTACAACTTGTGCAATAACATTTTGGTGCCGTTATTGGGGAGGATTTCAAATCCTCTTCTGAACCCTAATGACACTTTGGCAAGCTATCCCAAATCCTTTCCCCTAGATTTCATGGTGAATCCACCCAAGGGACATTCCCTTTCCACCTTTATTGATGAGCTCATATTGAAGCTCATCTGGAGACTCCACCTTCAGAGAATCCTTCCTTTCCCAAACCTTTTCCCCCTGAAAGGTTCAAGCCTTCTAAGGTCTACCAAAGAAGGCATCCTCTCAAGTCTCCTGTTGTTAAAACCCTCTTGCATATCACCCTTCATCTTTCTCAAATGGCTCGCCCTTGGGAAAAATACCTGTAGAAACTTTTGAACATGTCCAATATCCAAGGATACCCTAACACAATGCCAAAAGAGTCTAACAAATGGTTTCCAAAGTTCCCAGGAAACTATTTAATAATTGTTGAGGACCATCTTTATGTTATGGGGCGGGACATGGACAATGCAAGTATTGAGAATGAAGATGTGGCCATGAAGTTATTTGCCTCATGATTGACTGAAGAATCTCTTGATTATTTTATAGGCCTCCCTGACAACCATCTCACGTCCTATGAAGCTTTTTCCAACTTATTTAAGAACAAATGGTCAACAAAGACAGATGGTGGAACACTTGGAGATCAATTTAATTAGATAAAGAAAAAGGAGAATGAGACAATGAAGGAATTCAATACTACATTTGATAGTTTGTACAATTAGATTCCAATAGAATTTCGTCCTACAACATCATCAATTCGTCTCCTTTACATGAATGTTTTTGAAGGGTAGTTTCGATTCATTTTCAAAAACAAAAATCCCACATCATTGGCACTATTATCCCCATTTTGTGGATAACTAAGGAGATTATGTCTTGAGGCCCTCAAGTTGCAGATATGGAGTGTCAAGAGACTACATGACTAGCAGTACCCTTTTTCACAGATGGGAAGCTCACTCACCACCACAGATGGTCATAGGTTTGCATATGGCATACACCACCTCAGCTGGCTTCCGGAAGGCAGTGGGCCTTGCTCCATGAGGTACAAGTTAGTATTATGGTGAGAATCATTTCAATATTTAATCCATTTGATTATGTTGTATCTTAGATTTCTCTAGAATTCATGATAAATGATTGGACATTATTCCTTTTTCCCTACTTCACCTTGGTGGTTGAAATTGTTCCCTAGTAAGTGGTCTTCCTTGGGGATGGGTTTACTACTAGTAACTCCCTTAACGAGCCATCGTACCGTTCTCGACCATACTTACCACTTTCCATCATTATTCCCCTCCATTTACTTATCTCTTGGGATTTTAGGGTGTATTGACCCAAGAAGGGGTTGCCTCTCATGCTATGGAAATAAGGGGATGAAGGCCCATCGGGGTTGATGTTGGGTAAAAGATAAAATCCTTGTATAAACGTTCCAGATGCTTCGCCTAGGGATCACCCAAGAAAGCAATGAAACACTTATCTTTGAGTAAAGGGGATCCACAATATAATAAATAATGCTTAAAAGGTTAGTTGAAGGATAGGAGGTCTCATCACAAGCCAACCTATCATGTCCATGAATATCTAGTGGTATGACATTAGCATCATTTGGTCACCAAACCGGGGTAATGTCTCTCAGTTGCATGGCTGAGAGAAAAGGGGTCTTACCATGATCCAACCTTTTTATTTCCACTAGGTGTTTGTGGGTGACATTGCCATCATCTGGTCACCACACCAAGGCAGTGACCTTCAATATTTCCTTATGCTACATTGAAAGAAAATACAAATAAATAAAGATAAAAGGAAATTGATGGGCTTGGAAAGAGTGCATTGCAGACGAAGGTACCACACACCCTCTACAAAAGCACCCGTGAATGAGACACTACGACCCCTCGTATGTCATGAGCCCTATTCCCATTGAACCTAGACCCAAAACACTTTATCCACTTTACATGGATTAGAGAGGGATCTCTTGGAAGCTCTCCTTGACATAGGGAAAGATCTACCCAACAAGACACCTCGTCAACCCTCCCATATCCAAGCTTGACAAGTCACATAGTGTCTTTGAGAAATTAAGTGTTTGATATAGTGATCTTTGATGCACATGCTTAGATGGATTATTTATTGTTTGGATTCACTTATCATGATGTTATGACTTGAGATCCTTGGAGGGTGTGCTCATTTGTCTTTGCAAGACCTAGTTGGTAGACAATTTTGGGAGAACAAGTCTAGCTTGGGCTTCCATGGGGCTACAATCCCACAGGTTGGATGCTAGGGGATTGCATGCTAGATGAGAGAGATTAGACTTGGAAGGCCTTGATGATGACTTGGATGACATAGCCCAACCCTCACTTGACAAATGATTTTTCCAGGAGGGGGAAAATGTCCTATTTTTGAGCTTGACGTCGTGCTTGAGGGGCTAGAACATGGTGGTGAGGTGTCATTCATTTGAAACATGGACATTTTGAGGAGAAGAGGGTATTCACCATGATTAGAGTTTTTAGATGCTTGACACATGACCTTTGGAGGCCTACCCATGCTTCTCCAACACCAACAACTTCTTCAAAGTGGAAAAACGTCCCCTAAAGGGGAGACGTCCTCCTAAAATTAGTGTTTTCTTATGTGAAAAAGTGAATTTTAAATGAATTACTTTTTAAATGGGGAAATATTAGGGTTTTTGACCCCCAATATTGTGTTTTACCCCTTAATTTGTGGACAAGTCACCTTGGTGACATTTGAATAAATAAGAGATCATAAGATTTCATTTTAACATAACTCTCCCTTATTGTGAGAAGTATTGGTCTGAAATTTTCGCTATCTTTGGGAAGATTGTTTTTTTAGCACTTGTTTATGGTTATCTCTTGATGTTATGGTTGATGGGAGTGATGTACTAGCCTTGGAAGGCTTATCTCTTGCTATTGTGGTGGATTATCTTGGCATTTTCCCTTGAATTGGTATGGTTTTTACTCTCTTGCTATCATTTGTTTCAAGTGAAGGTTATTGTGCTAGGAACTAGGTTGGAATTATAAGGGCATACACTCCCACCATAGTCTTCATCACTTTATGCTTCATCTTATTGCTTTAACAAGGGTTTTCTAAGAGAAGTATAAAGGCATACACCCTCTTAGTTGAAACCCTAACTAGAGAAACTTGCCTTGGGAAGTAAAAGGGATTACACCACCAAGGAGGTAGTTTCTATAGCTCTTTATTTTCATGACCCCATTAACCCAATAGTAAAGGCACTAGTAACTTATTATTGCATTGGAGAAATAAAATATTGCATTGGGAAACATGATTTTCAGTCATTTTTACTTCTTGCAAAGTGGATTGTATTCCTTGTGCCTTGGGCACCTTACAATCACTAGGGCATCCCCATCAAGGGGATACTTCTTTCTTCTATTACAAAATTGCATATTCAGCCATTAGGGCTGCACAAACCCTAACTCATTTGCTTGAATAACTCTCTTATCAACCATTGGTTTTTTCTCAAAGTTTGCACACTTACTCTTCTTGGTCTAGTGCACTTTTTGGAAACGTTTGAGGGAATTTCAGTGGATGATTTTATTACTGTAATAAATTGAATGTTACAGCCATAAGGCTGACATAATTTGTTGCAGACAAGTGTTTACAACAACCTTATCTTTTTGTTGCAGAATATTGGCTTTTCATCTTGGGTTTAGCTAGTCTTTCTCTTGTATTTTCTACTTGATCTCTATCACTTATTGAGTAGATTATAGTATCATTTACTTGCTGATATATAATATTATCTATTGCTGCAAATTAGAGACAACAATATTAACTTTCTGATCCAACTAACATACATAATTGCAAAGTGTTTTTTCTTGTGTCACGGGTAGGTATTTCACCATTTACAGGTTACTCAACATACTTGACAACCATTGGACCTTACTATGACTTCATTGCACACATTTCACTCCACTTAAACTTGAACTCTAGGGGATCCAATTCCATATATATCCATCTCCATATCAACCCCCCTAGGGTCACCAAGATCATCTCCCTAGTGTGACCTAGTCACCCTTGAAGCACGGGACCTACATTGAGGTGACATTGGGTGTAGGATTCCCAAGTGGTAGAACTTTCTTTTTGGTTGGGTCGGGATTTTATCAACCTACAAATTGCACTATAACAGGCAAAAGCCAAGGAGTACAATGTTGATATTGAAGAAAATCTCCTTGATTTAGGGGTAGAACCTCTACCCTCGTGCCAAATTAGAAGAAAATACTAAGGTTTCCAACAATAGTGCCCCTGACTTGATTTCCCTCTTAACTCAGAAGATAGATCAAATGAATACTTAGTTTATCTAGGTGCAGAATCAGATTATGGGCCATTTGACTATAGTGGAAACAAATCAATCTACTCCCAAACCTCAGTTTTCCAGACAATAGAGAGATGCCATAGGTTGGAAACCAAGGCCTCAAAAAGAGGCAAAGGCGCCGAATAATTTGAAACCAGTTGGGACAGTTGATATCAAAGCTTGGTTCCTCCCATGCCAAGAACCCCACATACCATATGAATTCCCCCGATGAGACGAAGATTCTCCCAACGATATTAATTTCATTGATATGATTTGTGCTTTCCAAGAGGAACACTTTATCCAAGAGAAGATCAATGAAGCCAGAAGAAGAGGAGAAAGAGAGGGAAGACTACGAGACTTGAATCAGTTGAGAGATGATCAGAATAAGGAATTAAGGAGGAGGGAATATCTGAACTACACTAGAAGAAATAAATCTTTAGCACCTCCAGCGTAGCCTGATACTCCTCTTCCATCAACAGAGGAGGTGGCTCCACCACCGGTACATGAGTTTATTCCTAAGACAAATCATACATATGATATTCAATTAAATATAGATGTTTCAAGTATGTTTGGAAAACTGAATATGATAGTCCCGATGACAAAGATGTGTACGATCCTTTATGTAAGAAGGGAAGTTTTGAAATTCTTATAGGTGCCAACTTAGAATGAATATCCTCCCATTGTTTTAAAAACTATGTATCTAGATCGATCAAAGGACAAGAATCCTCCTTTCTATCTTTCATTAGGAATAAATGGCCTCCGCTTGAATACCTTCATGCTTGAATTTGGGGCCTCAACAAATGCCATATCATTGAGGCTGATGAAACAAATTGCTTTGAAGACAACCCAACCTTATGGAAACGTATGTGGTATTGATTCCAAAAAGGTCAAGGTTCTTAGGGTATGTGAGGACATTGAGGTTTTTCTGATTGATTTTCCACATATCAACATTCTCATGGACATAGTAGTAATCGATGTTCCAGATGCTTTGGGGATGCTCTTATCTAGGATATGGTGTACTACTCTTGGGGGTTTCCTTAGCATGGATCTCATCCATGCACACATTCCCATGGGAAATGGCACCTTCCAAATATTATACAATTGAGAGAAAGTTGATAGGCATGTGATGAATCCTGATAGTCTTGATTATGTCAGCTAATGCGATTATGATGTACCTCCATAGATTATTGAGAATGATCCATATGAGATACCCTCCATGCAGGAAGAATCCATAGATACACTTATTCCATGGACTGATGAATACAAAGAGAAAATTTCAAAATACCATGGGAAGGAGCCAGGGTCTATCCATATTTTGAATAAAAAAGATGAGAAACATGAAGAAATAATCAAAGAGACGGTCTGCACAGAGCTTCCATGCGTTGAGAATAAACCTTGCATCAATTTTAATTAAGGAATTCTTGCTCTCATGTGGGACAAAAGGATGGGCAACCCATGATATGACCAAAGAGATAACAACTCATGGATTTTCCCTTACATCACCAAGAAGAATTCTGATAAAGACAAGTACTATTTGACAACATTAGACAGGGGGAAGATTCCATTACCAGTGAATGCATCTCTTCTCCAACCTTACGTCCAGGTCACATGAATTATTCAGGGCCCATGCCCCAGGTAAGCAGGTAGGTCATCTTTATTTCCCATGTATTTTCATCTTGATTGACCATACTAGTTTAGATGCATTTCATTTTCATTTTTATCTACTTACATATTGATCTCATGCTTAGTTTAGAAGTTTTTGAAAAAATGTCAAAAATTTTCTTTTCTAGATTAGTTTTCATTTTGGATTATATATATATGGATAAAGGGTGATAGCACCACCCTAGATGCTCTGATCCCTTTCTCTGAGTTTTGGTAGGCACAAATCTACCAGAAGATGTAGTGGTTCTCATGCACTCTACGGCGAGCACATGTCCCCAAGTAGGAAGCATATTTTATCCCCATTTTGTGGATTCCTAAGGAGATTATGTTTTGAGTCCCTCAGGTTATGGATATGGAGTGTCGAGAGACTACATGAGTTGTAGTATCATTTTGCACAGATGGACACCCTTCTCACCACCACAGAGGTCATAGATTTTCATATGGCATCCACCACACCAGGTGTCTTCCAGAAGGCACTGGGCCTTCCTCCATGAGGTACAATTCAATATTGTAGTGAGCATAATTTCAATATTTGAGGCATTTCAGTATGTTTTATCTTAGACTACTTTAGATTTCATGATATATGTTTGGACATTATGCCTTTTTCCCTGCTTCACCTCCATGGTTGACATTGTTCCCTAGTAAGTGGTCTTCCTTGGGGATGGGTTTGTTACTAGGAACTCCCTTGAAGAACCATCATATTGTTCTTGACCATACTTACCACTTTGCATCACTATTTCCCACCATCTCCTTATCTCTTGGAATTTTAGGGTGTATTGACCCAAGAAGGGGTCTCATTCTATGGGAAGAAGGGGATGAAGGCCCAGAGGGATTGATGTTGGGTAAAATATAAAAGCCTATGTATGAACCTTCTAGATGCTTCAACCAGGGATCACCTAAGAAAGCAATGAAACACTTATCTTTGAGAAAAGGGGGACCCACAAGAATATGATTAATAATTCTTAAAAGGTTAGTTGGATGATAGGAGGTCTCATAGGATCCAACCTATCATGTCCATGGATATCTAGTGGTATGAAATTACCATCATCTGGTCACCAAGCTAGGGTAATGGCTCTCAGTTGCATGGATGAGAGAAAGGGGGTCTCATCACGAGCCAACCTTCTCATTGAAGATTTTCAGGTCCTATCAAGCATGCCTACTGGGTCTGTCTTTGACCACAGTTAGGCTCTAAGTTTCAAATTTTATGTAAAGCGTTTGCTACTATTTTAGGACAACCAATAGTCCAAGAACTTCTTGCTGATTTGTTACGGTTGCACTTCAAATTTAGGTGCTCTAGCATGTAGTTTTAGTAACCAGAAGTTAGCACATGCATACTAAAATAAGTACAACACACCTAAAGATCTTTACAACTGAAATAAAGCAGATCTAAGATACTAACACATGAATTTTTGTACACAGGTATTTTTGGTCAACATGACCCTGGATAAAACCCCCCCGGGGAAAACCAGTTTGGGATATTTGTCTATATAATAA